>JAHWXV010189835.1:0-13177 GCA_024586415.1 Phrixothrix hirtus
AGAATTGGATGGAATGCTTGGCTTAGGTCTGGTGGAACCCAACTATTTAGGTTGGTCCTCACCAGTAGTAATGGTACGTAAAAATAAGCAGTATCGGTTTTGCATTGATTTTCGCCGTGTAAATCAAGTAACCTCGAAAGATTCCTACCCAATGCCAAACTTATCGTCAATGTTGGATAGCCTACGTCAGGCTCGATATCTATATAAAATAGGTCTTCAAAAAGCGCTTCTCCAAGTTCCCTTGGCTGATGAATCTAGCAAAGATATTACCTCCTCTATTATACCTGATCATGGACTGTTTCGCTTTACTGTCATGAGGTTTGGATTAATCAACGCTCCAGCGACCTTTCAAAAATTATCCAATTCAGTATTTGGCCTAGAGTTAACTCCCTATGTTGTAGTTTTCCTAGATGATATTCTTAGCTGTACTCTTGATTTTAAAACCCATTTCTTCTATTTAAAAGAGATTTTTGACCGATTAAGAAACTCCAGTTTAAAAATAAATATCGACAAATGTGAATTTGGGTGCAGTGAAGTGCGTTACCTTGGTTATATAATAAGTTATGAGGGCCTTAGCATCGATCCAGAGAAGGTGTTAAGGAATTGCGACGCTTTCTAGGAATGGCCGGTTGGTATCGGCGATTTATTTCGCATTTTTCTACTATCGTTGCACCGTTACTTCAGTTGCTCAAGAAGCGTGTTAGTTGGACATGGTCTAACGACCAAGCAAATGCCCTTGAGTGAATAAAAACCTATCTAAAGTCGCCTCCGATTCTGGCTAGGCCGGATTTTAGCTTTCCATTTTCGTTGCATACTGATGAAAGCCAATCGGGATTGGGGGCTGTTCTCACTCAAATACAAGACGGGAAGGAAAAAGTAATATCATATGGTTCACATACCTTTTCTTCTTCTGAACATAACTACACGGTAACGTAGAAAGACTGTTTGGCGGTTTTATTCGGCATAGAGAAGAATCGTCACTACCTTGAAGGATATAGTTTTACTGTGGTGACTGATTACGCCAGTTTAAAATGGTTATTACATCTCAAGAACTCATCCGGTCGACTGTCGTCGTGGGAACTACGATTACAGGCCTTTAATTTTTCTGTTCAGTATCGTAAGGGTAACCTGAACAGCTTGGCTGACGCCCTCTCTCGAATATACAATGTTTCTCTTGTTACCGTCCTACATTCTAATTCCTCGGATCCTCTTCCTACCGATGAGTGGAATAAACGTAAAGTTTCTCATGTAAAAAGTGATCCCGATGGTCATCCTAATTGGCGTGTTGAGAATGACCAACTTTATCACCACCGCAAGGAATTTCTCAAGGGGAAACTAGAAAATCGTAGCGAAGACTGGAAACTAATAGTCCCTTATACGATTAGGAAGAATATTTTAAAAGAATGTCATGACAATTTGCAATTGGGTGACCTTGGTATCGAAAAAACACACTGGAGAATAGGCAGGTTATATTACTGGCCTGGAATATACCGGGACGTGTTGGATTACGTTCGCCATTGTGAAGTTTGTCAGCGCAATAAACCCATCAACACTATTCCTCGTGGTATTATGTATCCAAGATATCTTCACGCACCTTGCCAAACTGTATCTGCTGATGTTATTGGCCCTTTCCCACGTAGCTCCCTTGGAAATACGTATCTTCTGGTTTTTGAGGATGTATTTTCGAAGTGGTTACAAGTAATACCTATTCGAAAAGCAACTTCGGAAGTAATTGTGGCAAAATTTCGGTCGTGCATCCTAAATAGATTTGGTACTCCCCTACATTTAATTACCGATAATGGAAAAAATTTTGTTAGTACCTTGGTAAAAGACCTAGCTACCTCATGTGGCATTCGTCATTCCCAGGCTAACCTTAAGGAGCGATCTAATAGAAACATCAAACAGTTAATAGTAAAGTATCTTAAAGGAAATCACCAAAAGTGAGATGAATTCATTGGAGAATTCCAATTTGCCTTAAATACCGCTGTACACAATTTTACCAAATTCTCCCCTGTCTTTTTGAACTTTGGTAGAGAATTGAGACAAATTGGTTCTCTAAAACAAGATCTTAGTAAAGATCAACCCCTTCTTGAAACTTCCTGCCGCCAGGTGAGTCGTTGGGCCGCTCGATTAATTAAATTAAAAGAACTGCATCATATGGTCGAGCAAAATTTGTTAAAGGCTAGCTTAGAACAAAGTTCCCGTTATAATTTGAGATCTAGAGATGAAAAATTTCATCCTGATGATAGAGTGCTTCGTCAGTCTTTTCATTTATCTTCCGCAGCAGACAACACTGCCGTTAAATTGTTTCCTAAGTTTAAAGGGGCGTTCGAGGTCGCCTCCGTTAGTCCGATCGGAGTGTTCAAGTTGCGCGACGTTAATGGGAAAATGGTGGGAACCTAGCATACTTCGAAATTGAAACGCTACTATCCTCCTCTAGTCAATGGTAGTCAGTAGATGTTTTGTCTTTCCTTCAGTGGCACTGAGGTGTGTGACATGGAAGTTTAAATTCTTCAAGTAACTAATTTCGTTCGGGAAATAGCACCTGGTATGTATATCTTTAATGCCATATTATTTCATGTTCCACATAAAAATGTTTGTTAGCAATAAATGCGGTAGTTATTGTACTAGAGTGGTTGATTGCTGTCAGGCAACGACGGTGCTCCTAAATAAGCGGGATTACGATACGATATGTTGGACGCCAGTTCGTTCACGAACAAGAGAATAAAGTTAGGTAGGTAACTGAAAAGAAGGTAAAATAAGCGAACCTTCAGACACACTAGGGTCCTTAACTAGCTCCGCATCTGCAAAGGGGTTCAACGATGAAGAGGACACAATAATAAATAAATAGATAATAGTCTGTAAATAAATTATATAATTATCAAAAGGAAAACCAAGAATCGGACAATTTGTATAAGCGTAATATTTTTGTCGTTTACTAAATGAAGCTGATGTTCAGAGGTAATGATAATTAAACAGTTACTAAAAGATATATGTATTCATAGAGTATAATAATTAATTCAAAAATCTGGTGATCACCGTTCCTTAACAATTTTTCTTTTACATGTAATCTAATGAGACAATTAATTAAGATAACGAATATTCAAACAAAATTTAATTAAATATCAATACAAATCCGAATCAGCGGCTTCAAAATTTTAAATTAGAATTATTTAAACACGTAACGAATTCTAAATTCTAAATGTAAACTCAATAACTAATTAAATAAATTTCAAACAGAACAAAATAACAAGGAAGTGTCAATATTTACGTTTCAATTGGAATCCTAGCAAATGGAAGCGCCTTGATACTGACAACGACGGTAACTACAGGATACTAGTGGTTGAAGTTGACCAAATCCAATACCTTCACGAAGAAACGGTAACAGTTAACTCAGGGTAGTGAACTCGAGCAAAAACTAAACACTCGTTTCCGGTAAGAATTTCACGTTAAGGTGACAGATGTGAAGTATATCTAAGACCGCAAAGACAGATTTTCTGTATTATCTCAGACTGAATAAATAGGCTTTTAATTCAAAAAAGCCTTTAGTTAATTTTAAAAAAGAAACCTGACAAAAAACAAATTGAGATGTAATTACAAGAACTGCCATAGCGACTAACAAATTACGATGACTATTTTTATTTGATTTTTAGTTTTGTCACAAAACAAGGCACACGCCGACTTGAAGTCGGCGTAGATAAGCGGCAACAGTAGGGGACATTTAATCGCACTCGAAAGAACAACATGAGCACTGCATATGTAGTAATATTGCAAGTGCATCGATAGTGAACAGTAACGCAAAGGCAATCAACCACTCTAGTACAATAAGTACCGCATTTATCGCTAACAAACATTTTTATGTGGAACATGTAATAAAATGGCATTAAAGACATACATACCGGGTGCTCTTTTCCGAACGAAATTAGTTACTTGAGGAATTTAAACTTTCATGTTACACTATAACTAATAACCAACTTTATACCGCCCGTATTTCCAACGTATGTTATTTTTTCTTAAATAGCTTTTCTAATCGGCATAAGTGTCGTCAATGAAGCGATTCTAATCTTAAAACACTTAGGGAGGAACGTATCCAACGCCTTGAAAAATTGGATGTGTGCACTGATATTTCAGGTAATAATATTGTTATGTTAATTTTTTAGACTGCAATTTAACTGGAATGTTATGTCATCAGGTACTGCAAAATTACATTTAGACAATGATAACAGAATTTAGTGAAAAGGATTAGAATGTATCGGAAGCAGGTTGGAGCTCCCCACACCATGCAGTACCTGTACGGTAGTTCTTAAACCAACACTTTCCAGGCTAATGCATTGGGAGAGGAGCTCCTATTGAACGGCTGGTTATGTCGTATGATTTTACATCTCTCGAAGTATTTCTATGGAGTGATTCAAAATCTAAAATTTACGTTGTACTAGCAAGGTCTTAGAACAACAATGTTACTATATAATCAATGAATGTTCACAAATAATACATAACAAGTTGTAACATATTCGATACGGTATTGGAGGATTTTATAATATTTACTTTTATTAACCTATTATTTAATTAAATCCGGAAGTAGAGCAGGAATTTTTGGCTCTTTAATTTCCACTAAAGTAGAAGAGAGGTGGACTTAAAAACAAAGATAGAATAATAACATTAAGTGTTATTCACTTTTAATAACAATATTCGAAATCTATTAAAAATTATAGTTAGTAAACTTCAATGAACAAGGAAAACTAGTCCTTTCACTACCTCTGCCGTTAATACTCGTAAAATACTAATTATAAAAATAAACATATATAAACACCATTTTTTATTTCTATATTTTGACCTCTATATAGATTTTATTAGGAGTTTTTGTTGATTTGAGGTAGTGATGCAATTATTAAATTTTAGAAAAATAGAATTTATTTAAATACGCAACGTTTTGCCAACACAGTTGACTTCATCAGGAGATTTATATGTTTGAAGTACGTAAGTTCCTAAATCAATTATATGTTAGTATAATGCAATTTTTGTTAAATTACAAGCTGTACATATGAAAATAGATAAGTCGGCGTAAAAAGCTCGTTTTATAAGACTCGTTTCTAAGAGGCTGGTTTTTTAAACTTGAACTTGTGTGATACAAACTTGTCTTATGAAACGTGTTTCATCTCAAATCTATATACATACTTTATATGCATAGTAATATTACACGCTTACGTATACTCAATATATGTTTTGAAAAATTTTTACAAATACTATTTCATAACTAGGTTAGAAAACCTCACGGTTACAACACCATTTATTTAAATGTATATTACAGTCGACTAAAAGAAATAGAAAGATGCTTGAAATATAAATTTAACTATTTAATTGTATTATTGCTTAAATTGGGATTTAAGTAAAATTATTTGACACTTCACTTTGTTAAAAGGTAAGATTCAGGTAGAAAAGAAAAGTATTTTTTTTATTTATTGAAAGGAAGTTTAGCCTATTAATTCATTTTAACTTGCGGTCAATATGAAAGTATGTGTTGTATGTTAAACTGTATTGTTTATATTGTATTTAATGTATATGAAATAGCATGTTTCACGTGGAAAAGTAACTTCATACCTATACTTATGTAATTTATGGTAATTTATATATGAACTAGAATAAATATTATTTCTGGTAAATAAAATTAGTGCAATCTCCTAATTATTTCTCAATTAATAGAAAGTAAAAAAAAACTATAACACAAATTTAGAAATAGTTGCGCTATTCTACTTTATCTATATGTACTTCGCTATTAATATTAGTCCTCCTACAGTCGTTAGAATAGGAATTAGTTCGCTAAAGTTGGACTCATGGTATTGAACTGCACAGGATTCAGTTAGTTGCCTCTTATATGTAATATATGTTAATTAGTACTAAGCTATGATTTACCTTTCCAGAAGTTAGTTCTAGTTATAAAATTCCAATTTATTTGGATAAAACTTTCTAGATAAGGAAAATACTCTGCCTCCCTCCATATATAGTAAACAATTCGTTTGATTTTATAAAATAATGACAATTAGTGAATAATAAATAAAGACGTAGAAGCACAATCAATAATTAGTTTTATTATAAAAAAAGGAAGCATTTAATAAAATGTTCGTTCCATTTTTGTATTTAAAAAAGGGAACTGACTTTTCTAAACTACCTTAAATTGTACATATAATTAAACTTAGCCCACCGAAAGTTTCTAAACTTAAACTAATTGAACATAACCAATCATAAAGTGTTATAAATAATCAGTTTTATAAAATAAATTGCTAGAACATCTAAATCACTGAAGAACTATAGGGTGAGAAGCACACCTGATTTACTAAAAGCAATAAAGATTATACAGCGTCATCGAGAAAGAGTACAGACTGCTAGATAGGCAACCAAACTTAGAAATTGGCGGTACTGAAATTAAAACTTCAATAATGCTAAAGTTATCAGATAATTATTTTACTATAGGCGTCACATATAAATGACATTTATAATTGATAATTAAAATGAAGCATTGGAACTTCAATTTGGTTATTGATTGTGAAAAATGAATTACGACATTTTTCATTTGATGTAGGTGAAAAAAATTTTTAATTTTCAATTAAAAATAATTAAAATACTAAACATGTGTAAAATATGGTTGACATTTTGTTTTTTTGTTTAGGAAGAAACACATTAGCAATGAATTCCTTAGGTTTTTTAAATTTTTACCGCCCTGGATGCACTCTTTTTCGATAGTACGATATTATCTTACTAAGTTCCCAGAAGTTTCACCTCAAAGATTGTCGCAATTCATTCAGTGAATCTCCTGTCGTGAATTTCATGCAATAGATAACCTTTATAATTAAATTATACCAAAATGGCAGTCTTCTTTTTCATGATTATGCAAACGCCTGGAAAGCGATATCTAGTATCCACAAGGAGTTGCTTAAAACATTAAATACAGTGTGTTACAAAATTACTGTCAAAATATTTATATTTTCGTTAATATTATTTATTTACGAAATGTTTCATTAAAGTTCATCTACCAACAAAGAAATTTTATGTAACTAGACCTTTTATTTAATTATTTCATTAATTTATATAAAAAAATGTTTTTTTATTACTATTTTATTGTGTGTTCCTGAATTATTATAGAGATTAGTCATAAAGAGGCGACTTAAAATTTATTTCTCATCAAAGTATTGGTCAGTGACCTAATTTATTATATTTAGTTATGGTAAGTAATCATTACACCTCTTTCACTTACTTTTTATGTCTTTTTTTTTGGTATTCACCCGGACATGTATTTTATTACTTAGATAGCTTCTTTTGAAGTTACTATCATACATAGTTCACTAATGTTAATCAAACCATCATATCTTGTGTTTTCTCTTTGAATTTATTTTATTTCGTTTATCTTTTATCTTCATCTGTTCCTATTACCACACTTGATTTTCTAATTTAAGGAACTCCATATTCCACATGAATAAACTGTTAGGAACATCATTATTTCACATTAAAACACGTAACAATTATATCGACCATTCTGCTAAACTGCTTGTTAATGTTGTAAGCATTCAGCAGTTAACAAGTTTTATTTAATAGAAGAAATTTCAAACTGTGTACTTTCAAAATAATTCAATATTTCACTTTATATACCAATAGTGACGTTTGCAAAATTTCTTACTGATTGCTAATAAAAATAATGTTATGTAGACGAACTAATTAGCGTGATATATTGCACACATAAAGAAATCTTAATAAATTGACTATCAAACCTTTGCAGTCTAGAATTCCTAACCACGTCAAACTTCTCTTTAAATAAAATTCTATTACTCAGTTTGATAGCTTGATATTTGGTAACTCATTGTCAGATATAAATATGTAGGTTTATGTTTAGGATTAAATAAGAAATTTCACTTTAAGAATCCAAGTTATTTTTAATATTATCATTTCATTTCACCTATTCTACCCAATCAATTTTTTTTAGAGATATTAGACACTGCACATCAAATGAAAGTACACTCTAGGCAGACATCGCAATAAGGACACGATCCTTGCTTCTTATAATTTATGTTCTAAAAGCGAAAAAGGATTTGATAAGTAGATACGAAATATTAAATCAGTTTTAGCGTTTGCATTAAGGGTTGAATTCAAAATTAAACTTCCCGATTCAGTTTCTAAAATCTCATCTAAGCGATTACAATTACATATTGCAGTGACACTGCAAAAATGATTTAGGGTTGTTAAAGGAATTTTCCGATTAAGCTATATTGCTTTTATCAATTTCAAGTTTTCGTTTTAACTATCTACTTTTCTTTGTTAAATCTCATGCAATCGAATAAAAACTCAATTTGACATATTTTTCTTTTTCAGCCCAATAAATGATTATAATTGGATAAAGTTCGCTCTATTCCGCAAACACCAATAATTAAAGTTTAATTAATGTATCCCTCAGCACACATTTATCGAGGAAATACGTCAACTGTCATAAGCACGCCTTCTTTGAAATCTTTTATAAGTTTCGAACTGTCTTAGCGGCATTGTTCTCTGTTATTTTCTATTTCATGCCTTGTTTCGCTTTATATTTAGAAATGTATATTTACATCATGAGTTAGTAGAAAAGTCTTTACTTGTCTTGTAAATACCATTGTAATAGACATGTCTTATTTTACCACAGCAGAAGTTAGAAATTAATGTGCATATAAAATAGTATTTCAAGAATTTTGCTTAGTATAAATGTATTTTTCAGAATGACATGTTGAAAGCTTTCTGATTTACAGCTGAATAAGCACTTAGAATAATTGAACGTCAGATTGTAAACTTTATTCTATCCGAATCGAAAAAGGTTAAAAGAAACTAAATTTTCTTTAATACACCTTCCCATTTAACTTTTTTGTTATATCCAGCTAAACATTACTGCCATTTACAAAGGAGGTGACACTCATTGTTATACATTCTGTGTTCATTTGAAATGTATAATGTCGCGATTGGCATCTTGACATTAAACTGTATCATTCCTTATGGTATCTTAAAGTACAGTACTATTTACTATTTAACTTTAATAATGTTTATTTAGTAGTTTGACAATTTAGTTAGCAGTAAATTTGAGATAAACATTTCGAAAACTTAACAAAGAGGTACTTAATTGTTATTCTGGATTTTAAATGAGTTGAAGTGCTACCCTGCTTAGAAAAAATAACAAATAGGTCACGTGACGCGTTTTACAGATAGTAAAAGAACCACCTATAAAATTGTCCGATAAGACCAAAGTAACCTAGATTGGCGCGCAGACTATCTATGGCTTACCTGTAAGAAATTGCTATATTATAAACAATTGCTGGTTGGAATGCACTTTAGGCTACGCATAAATAAGTTGGCTGCTTCAGAGGATTAAAAAATTGCCTTACAAAGGAATATATAGATAAAGCGCAATTAAATACGAAGTAATAACTTAGGAGGCTTTTCTAATCGTGAGTAGCGTAAAATTTATTTAGGAACAAGTCAAAAGTAAATCGAATATCTAGAAGCCACCCAACTGTTAATGTATTATTCCCTCTGGATTAGCGAATACTAGCTTAAATACACCCTGTATATGCAGTTACGGATATGCATATGCAAGGGAGAAAAGTACATACCATTAAATCCGTAAAAAACGAAAGAAAAACAAGTGACCAATTTGAGTTATAAATTGAGAACATTTTCTTTCATAAGAAAATGTATAAAATGTAGCTACATTACAAAATCATCACATCAAAATAGCGTTAGCAACAAAAGTATGTAATTAAATTTTTAGCAATGTAAGCTACTAACCACAATGTTAATACGTTATTAAACTGTCAGTGCGAAATTATAATTCTTTAGTATTGCATTAAAGAACTGAACCTATTGTTTTGAAAGTTTACTTTACTTGCTCAATTAAATGAAATAAAATACAAAATAGTAGCAGCCTGTGCAAGACTTTGTTATGTCAATTTCGAATTAAAATGTGGACGGCTTATCGTCCAGGAATTCAAAACGCTTTCTCTTAACTAACCGTGGAGAAAAAGGTTGTATAAACGTTAGAACCTTGCAAGGTTTTCTGAATCGGAAAATTCTGGATACTACTGACTTCGGCACACCACACTGTATATAGATAATAAATAATCTTACCTTCAGGAGGTGGTCAGAAGGTAGGCGGCTATGGGATCTAAATGAGCTGAAATAAATCAATGTTGATGTAAGACAAAGCAGTTTTGATGAAGTAACAGTGGAGAAGTATGCCTGTTTTTCTCTTCAGGTATTTATGTGACAAAAAAAATTATTAGAACGACATTTACTATGGCTAAATGTCTAAAATGTGAATTCGACAGTTAATTCGGATACCGAGATGGACTACTGAAAATGAGTACTCTTAATGTAGCTGCTCTATAAACTTCTTACCAATAGGTATTAACCTACTGAATTGGAATATCACTGAATTGAACTATTTTGAATTGATTATACAAATAAAAGAAAACTTATTGGAATTCCTAGAACTTGGGAAATTGAGTTGTAATGGCAAATTCAATGAAACTCAGCGTGAACTTAATACCGTTATAATCCTTATAATCAGTTTTTATAACAACATAACATGAACACACATAGGTAAATAACCAATTCCTAAAACTAAAGTAGGATGCCAACAATAAAACACATAGCTTCTATAAGTGCATAAGCGGTTATCATTATATTTCGCGGTATATAATTGTTTTTCAGCGGATATAGATCGATTCCTCCCTAATTAATACAAAACAGATAAACCGCCATTATTTAGCTTTAAAGGTCGTAAAGTTATTAAGCAGGATGTGCAATAAAATTATTAATTCTAAACAAATCAAAATAAATCATACCGTTGCTTGGCAAATAAATCTGGATTAGGCAATGTAATTTAACAATCTAAATCGCCAATTATATGTAGTTCGTTTACGCACAGCTCGGTATAATTATTAACTTTAGTACATGTTTATGGGATATTAAACACAAACAATGTTTGATACATCTATACATTGGTCGTAACAGATAGCTCAATCAGTTATTAACTTCAACTGGCCGTAGCGTTATCGATAGATATCTCAACGAGCTTAGCAGTACATAGATGATATGTGTGAATGGAAAATAAAGCGTTACCTTAGGCAACCTTGATGGTGATAAAAGTGAAGAAGATGCATAACTCGAGTCCCTCCCTACATCCACCAAAAAAGGTCTAAATATATAGCTCTATCCTCTTTGGGATCTTTTGCTACTCACAATTATAAAATAAATTATTGAAGGCACTTCGGCAATTAATTTGAAGAAGTGAATGTTATTTCAAAGGCGCCTGTTATATCCCAAATCCTTATTTCCAGTTTTGTACTCTTTAACATTTTACTATTTTACTGGAAATTAAAATAAGGTTAAGAAGCTCATTCCTTCTCGTATGCCGGAACTTAATAATCATTGTAGCTCCCTTTGAACCCACGCGAGTATAAGCACGGTGATTAATTGATAAACATTTGCGTATTCAAAAGAGGAATTAATTATAGCTGGCTAACCTATTAACAGGATGTCACCTTTTATTGGCGTATGTTCCTTTCGATTTCTCCAAATTTGCTTTCAAAAGTTATTGAATACCAGTGGTTAATAGCACCGATAAATTATAGTTTTTTTTAGATCCCGGAACTAAAACAATCTTTAGTTATCTTTGAAAATTAAAACGTTTGTACATTATTTTTCCATAATTCAATAGTGAGCATAGTATACGGAAGGAAGAAAAATCTAAAGTAAAATAAAATCCAGGATAAAATAGAATTATTATAAAGCGATAATGAATTAGAAATACAAAATCGATTTAAAACTTACTTACGAATTATTTTGAGGATTTTATCTTCAAGAAAAGTTTACCTTGAGCAAATATACTATAGGTGTTGGATTAATAATTAGTAGTATTCTACGGTCAAGTATATCAAAATTAATATACAATGTACTAAGCCATATCATGATGTGTTATTCAAATAAGAATTCAACATATGTATAATACATTCTGCACATGGATTACACCACTTGTTGCAGTTGCATACGTAATATAATGAAACGCTTCAACAACATTCAACCGAAAGTGACACTTTAGAATAAATACTAACCGAATAAATTAATCCTAATAAAGAAAACTGCAATTTTGGAAGGTACTTTAAGCATACACAAATTGACGACAGATCGTGAAGAGATGTAAATTTTATCATTGAAAAAATTGAACAAGAATTAATTATTTATTTATAACTTGCTCATTAATTTATTGTATTTTTCTAAATTCTATTTTCAAATTGACGAAAATCATTTTAAAACCTTACTTCGGCACTGGTATGAAAATAATCGGCATTGGAGTCAGCGCCTGACTAATTTTCAAAAGAACATCCAGATTTGCCATTTCAGCATAGACGTTTCTACAATTTGCTGAGATATTGTGTTGAACTAGTAAAAGACGCGTGTAGTGTTGGAAAAAACCAGAAACAACTCTTTCCATTAAACGAACCGCCAATTAGAACAATTTTACATCAAATTGGTACTAACTAGTTAATTTTAAAATGAAATTAAGTATGCAGCATTACGAATTAATCGCTGTTTATGAAATAGTTTGCCATTAATTACCTTCAAATAGTACAATTTTGTCAATGGTTTGCAAACCTTATGCATAGTATTGGTGTTAGATAGAAGTTTTTTCCATAACGACATCTAATTCCACCTGTATGGATACATGAACCTAATCCTGGAGAAAGAATTATATAAATTTGAATAAAACCAAAGTAGGTATTTACAATAATTAAAGAAATACGAATGCTCATCTTACCTCATCGTAAACGAGTTCTATACATAAAACATGTATCAGAAAGAAAAGATTTCAGAGTACATTAAATAAACGAGCACTAATGCTAATCTTATCTCATTGTAGACGAGTCCTATCCAGGAAAGAGAATTTTATAAATACAGGTTTCGAAATGGAAACAAGCTATTATATACAGAAAATTCTAAATGAACTGAAGTTAAGGTTCCATTTCAACCATACCCTGAACGTGGATATTATCTGCGAAATGTCACACACTTGCGTTAATTATAGGACGTTTTTGTACAACGAGAAGCAAGTTTTATATTTGAAGTATGTTGATTGAAAAATTTGTGTTACTTAATAAAATGTAACTCT
>JAHWXV010189839.1:0-14456 GCA_024586415.1 Phrixothrix hirtus
ATATATATATATATATATATATATATATATATATATATATATATTTAATAAATATTTCGTACCTAAGAATATTTGAGTAATTAAAAACTTTATTTCGTTCGTTGAAGACGTTGTTTTATTTATTCTAATTTAATAATTTCACCACGAAGATGATTAATGAAGAATTATTGCATTTCAAAAGAATAGCCACCTATATTTTTTTAATTTAAAATATAGGAAATTCCATGTTCAAGGGTTTATTAAATTTTTACTTTAATATCAAAAATGCTAGTAGTGGATCAAACTGCATATACACCACGGTGGAGAAGATCATTATATCACGCGCGCTTTGTATCCCGAGGTGCTTCGCACCTTGTTGCTTGGGCTATAATGATAGTCTTCTCCACTTTGGTGTATAATATACTATTATAACACAGAAAAAATATGTTTTGTTCTGTTTAAGTGTTAAATAATAAAATAATTTAAGAACAAAATATTACCTTTCTGCATTTGGCTTTCATGTTTTCTGCATTTTGCTCTACGATTTTGAAACCATACCTGTAAATAATAATATGTACTTATAAAATTTCAAAAAAAGAAATCAATACTTAAAAAGCAAAACATTATATGTGATTAATAAATCATTTCTTTATAAATAAAAAAGAACACTTTCTTTTATTTTTAAAAGGAAAGGTATGTATGAAGGTGTAGACTCTAAATCGTTTAACACCAAGAAATATAATATTTTTATTAATTAAGGTTTACATTATGGTCAACAAAGGTTTATTTTCTTATTTTGTAACACTTCTTGTACCGCCAGTATTGTTTCATACTCATTATGAACACCTCTTCGTTTTCTTCCACCACGTCAAACTTTTAAGAAATTTTCAAAAATACATTTCACTAAAATATAACGCTTTCCATAGATAGATAGATAGTATTTAATATTCTATGAGCCAATACAGCGTTGAATACAGATAAAAGACATAAATATTGAAATTTACACATTAAAATGTAGTTGTGATTATATATTTATATAATAGATACCGAAGTATTGAATATACTAATTAAGGATAAATATATATTAAAGTACAATAACTAAACTATATTATGGACTAGATATGTAAACAATATAAAATGTCGTGACCATTCAATAAAAGATGAGTTTGGGGAAGATTATGCATCCTGTTTAGATTAAAATACATAGCCTTTATTTTTCCAATGTTTAAAATTGGATTGTTTTCGTCGAAACATTTCTTTATTAATTGCAAATCCGAACACTCAGAACTTATTAACTAATTTTATTGAAACTTTCAGGATAGTTGTATTCTTTAGCGCAGTTCATGAATGTTGTTGGAAAGGTGGTCCGAATTGCCAATTTTTACACCTATCTGGTTCCAAACATGTTCAATAGGTGCTAAATCAGCAGAATGGGAAGACAACGGGACCAAATTAACGTTTTCGTCTTGTAGCTACCTTTTAGTAACTACTGCAGTATGTGAGGGCGCATTGTCTTGTTGGAACATTAGATTATTCAACTGTTCCAATTACGGTATTAACACGGGCGCTAAGACATTATTAATGTAGCGATCGGCCTTCAATGTCCTAGGAATGAATACTAAAGGTGACCTACTACCATATGCAATAGTACTACAAATTATTACTCGCTGCGTGATAACAATATGGCGCTCAACAGAAAACTCTAAATTGTAACGTTCGCCGTGTAGAGTCCTCGCACTTTTTTACGACGACCATGGGTACGCAAACAAAACTTCGATTCATCGTTGAACACTACTTCATTTCATTCATGGGTCAATTTTACTCTGTCGTTACACCATTGAAGTATTGCCACACGATGACCTGGTGTAAATGGTAACTAGAGAACTGTATGGTACGGTCTAAGATCAATAGAACACACTCTTCTATAAATCGAAGGCATGGATATTCATCCTTAGAAACAATCGTTTTCTACTGCTCTAGTAGTTCAAAATCGATCTTGTAGAGCAGCAATACGAATAGCGCGGCTTTCTCGATTTGTTGTATTCCTAGGACGTCCAGAACCAGATTCACGTCGACGTTGACCTTCTTGTAACTTTTTATTCCAACACTGTATTTGAAGCATTTGCTGCGTTGCTAAATGAATTCTAAATACTGAAAGAAATCACATGTTTCCTAATTTATTTGAACAGGTCTGAACAAGTTTCAACGTGCTTTATATATTTATGATGTCACTATCTTTAGGCTACGCCCCTGTTGCTTTTAGTCCAATTAGATTTAAGAACTTCATAATTACATAATTATGCTGGTATATAAGGAGATACAAGTAGATGAGTTAAACTAATTTGACTTACTTTGTGTTAATCTGTCGTGTTTTCAAGTAATAATGTCTCGGAAGTGTGTTTGTGGAAAATTCACTATTCTTCCGTATAACGAAATATTGCCCTTACAATAAAAAAAGCGTACTACTTTAGTGTCAAAATTAAATATCAAAATAAATTTTGGTTTGCTACAACTTACTGGGCACGTTGTGCTGTTGCTTTAAGAAACTGCTTAAACGGTAAGAGCACGGCAATGCCGTTTTTGTTCTTATGATTTGACCTGAGCAAGTGTAACATAAGTCGGACTGGTCTTCTAGAAACGTTTATCTTAAAAAAATCTCGAGTGAGACAACACAATTTTCTCTTATGTTCCCATGCATATACACTAAAACTAGTTAAATTTTAATGTAAGAACCTAAATAATTTATCAATTTAAACGCAAAGTGAATAAATATTAAATATTAATCTATATGTACTGTGGGAACGATAATTGCAACGATTACTCATCCGCGTTACTGAACACACGAAACGTTACGTAACTCTAGAAGTTTTATTCGATAACTCTCTTTAGATTCAGCTTTAGAGAAACCATAGAGTTTACCTAAAAGTTGATCAAAGACATAAAAACCGTAGCAAGTTTTAAAAATAAGTGTTAGAGCCGTTTTCGTGAGAATCGTAAAAAAGTTAAAAATCATAAAAATAAAGTGCCATATCCGATCATTGAATTTTAACTCATTTCTTGACGTTGTTTATCAGTAAGGTAGAAAACTTAAATACAAAATTTCATTTTTCTACGACGTATAGTTTTTCCAATTAATATTTTAAGTACTTCCGGTTACTCGATTTTCGGAGATTTATTAGAGAAACCGCGTAGTTCATATGAAACGGAATTAATTAATTAAGAAGTGTACTAAGTTTAAAAGTAGTCGTTAGATCCAATTTCAAGAAAATCGCGAAAAACTGAGAATTCGGAAAGTATTTAAAAATGACATATAAAATTGTAATTTCGGTTATTCCATTTTAACCAAAGTTTTGATTTTGCATAGTAAGGTAGTCATGACCTCAAATATAAATGTTTATCTAGCTAGAATTTTTAGTTTGATATTTATTTTATTCGGAGTTAACGGCAAAAGTACTTTCGGTTACTCGATTTATGAAAAAGTTTCTCACTAACCGCCTAGTCGATTTCAAAAAAACTGCGAAACACCAAAAAATGACAAGACTAAAGTGGAACTTCTAGTTATCCAATTTTAATCAATTGTTGCGATTGCGTTTCCAGAAGGCTACAAACAAATATAAAATTTTGTTTATTTGCGGCTTTTTGTTTTCACGCGGACAGACAGCCACGATTTTCGGACTCAGGAGAAGAAAACGCGTATTTCCACTAAAATTTCGTCATTAAAAGTTTTGAATAAAAACAATATATTCCCTTTTACCTTCCTGTATTTCATATAGGGTTTGAGAATGTAATAAGACAAACAATAATCTTAAATTAATGCTATATTAAGTAATATGTCAGTTTTTAAAAACAAATCGCTTTTACCTACTGCAATTAAGATAAGATCGCGAATTTTTTCATATTTAGAAATTTTAATTAAAGTTTTGAATAAAAGTTATTTATACTAAAAATGTTTGAAACTAGTTTCAAAATTTCGGGTAAGATAGTCAAATCTCGTTTATCCTTTTAAAAAAGAATGTAAATATTGCTAATGGACGTCAATCCTTGGAGATATATCTATATTGCCTTAATGCATTTCTTTTTCAAACATAAAACCAAATGCAGGGAGGATTTTGAATTACAAATATGACCATTAGCAAATCGATAAAATTCAATTACTTTCGAACTGCCCGTATAAATGTCTGATATTCCCCGATCCTTAAATCTGTTTAAATATATGTTGTGTTCTTTTGTGACATCGGTTCCACGCGATTTAGTCAAGCTAATGCTACTAGTAGCGGATAATTTCCTAATGAATACGTATGATGTGCAGGGAATAGAAATCTGTACAATTAAGTGGTAGATTAACGACATGGTTAGACTATTACGACTGATTGATTGCATTCTCTTTATTGGGGCCCGAATTGTTACACTCGCACAATTCTCAATCTGATGTTTGGATTGAAAAACAATTATTTAAAAAAGTACTTATTTAATAACATTTAAACCGCCATTTAATTTATTACAAAATTAATTTATTAATATTTTAATTATGTTAATTTATTGTAAATTCTTGATGCATTCCGAAAATATAAATGCCTATAATCTCTAAATGCTTTATCATACACAAATGCTCTTTTTATAGCAAAAAAGTATTAGGGAAGTAGTCTATAGGGATTTTACGAAGGAGATTAATTTAGTTATATATAGCGCGTAGGGCGACTAAACAGCTAATATATATGAATTTATATTAAAGAATACTACAGAAAATTAAATTAACTGTTTTTCTTAAAAAACCTTATTTTGTAATAGTTTATTTAAACAAATTTATACCCAAAATGTATATCTAGATAATACTTTTTTATCTAATTAGCATAAAATGTAGCTAAGTATCGTTTGACACGTTATTAAAAGTGCATACATTTTAAATTAAAGATTATAATATGCGTGTAAAAATTTTATCTGATGGATATATCAAATTTTATTTGAAAATTCGTGATTGCGTTTGCGAGTTTGCAGTTGGCCTTTTGAACAAGATATAATTATTTTTCCAGTTTAAAGTCGATACAATAATATGTGTAATAAAATACCTTAAAAACTATGTACTACGTATGACCAATAAAATTACAAATACACAAGTTGTTAAAATACTTAACCTAACTTTAGTGTAATTTTCATAATATTAATTCTGCGCATTCTGTTTGCGCACTTATCATATTAAATCCTAGAATTTATAGAACCTAACAAATTTTATATACAAATTGCTATTAAAATTTGTGAACAATTGCGTTTGTAATAGCAATAAATTCTGTATCAATTTATTTGATCGTAAACTTACCCAAAAATTTAATAACGTGTCACACGGTCCTAACCTGTATATTTATATTGAAAACCTATTATTTAGCCTCAACATTTTAATTCACTAATTTCAGAGTTAAAATTACAGCAACAAAATTAATATTATTCAACTTGCCAGATTTGACGTAATTTGACTGATAAGGGAGTTGCTTATACAAAATATTATCCATTATACGAGGTGCATACAAGTTCTCCAACGTCACTTAATGTTTTGCTTGGGAACAAAAACATATAGAAACGTCGTAGACCAGATGGCAGCCTTTTTCGCCTTGTTGAGAATTCCTGATGTCGTTGATCGACGGGAGTGTTTTAAATACTAAAAATGGCAACGTTTACATTCGAAGGAGTCTCGGCTATACATAATTTGGTTGGTCGACACGATTGCGCGAGTGAGACAAATGGTTATGGAAAACCGGCACTAACCGGGGAACGGAACATGTGTATACCATCCTGCATGATGATCTGAAAATGCGAAACATTTCCGCCAAAGGTATTTCGCAAATGTTAATCGATGAAAACAACACTTCACGCGTCGCTATGTGTCAGGCAATGTTAACACGTATCAGTGGTATGAACTGTGCTTCCTTTTCATCAATTGTCACAAAGGATGAGATATATATTGCGTGGTTCAATCCTGAAATCAAGCGGAAGCAGCTCAATGGAAGTACTCCGACTCATCGTCACCGAAAATATTTTAGATTATTACCAATGCTGAAAGTATTATGGAAATCATGTTTTAGGAGAGCGAAGGCATGATACTCACTCAATTCTCAAAGGCACCACATTGACGGGTGCAACATATGTAGATGTGTTCCGAAGGTGGTGTATTCCCACCTTGCATGAATAACGGCCCAAAGAAGTTGCAACTATGTAGTCCCATCAAGATAACACTCGTCCTCATCGGGCGTCCCATGTTCACAACTTTTTCGACGCCGACAACTTTGAAGTAGTTTCTTATGCTCTGCACTGACCTAACTTCCCACCTAGCGATTATTGGATTTTTTAGTGTTGAGTGAAGTGCAGAGGCCACGCAATCATGGCCTCAGCGTTGTGGAGAATATGTTCGTGGATTGAGAAATGACCACAGTTTCAGCTTTCTAAAGTGAGCAGATGTAAATTATAAATTAAGAGATCTTAGAACATGAATGCACCTCATAAGTTGCAGTACTAGTACTTATTTTTAATGGTACTATAAAATATTTTACAAATATTGAGAAACGGCATAGGTGCCAATCAGACGCTATGTCCCCAAGTAATTCATAAAGAAAGTTCTAATATTTTTCTTTTCAATTTGTTATTATCAAATTACATTATTTTGCAAGCATCACGTTTGGCTGATAATGAACTCAGAAACCAAGCGAATAAAACATTTCTAATAAATCAATACACGAAATAGGAAAAATATTAGCGTTACCTAGTGTAACGTAACGTTAGATGACGAAACAGAAAAACAAATTGAGAAAGAGAATCCCGCAAAATTGCGAATAATTTGAAACTTTCAAGCAAATTTAGAATCATGTCTAAGAGTGTTAAAATTGTTTAATTTAACTTGAAACTATTGATTCCTACAGTATCTTGTGAATGTCTATACACCGGTTCATACCGCCAGCCGCTCCTGGCGGTGCCCGTAGGCTGCGGCTATCCAAGCGGATTACTTAGCGTTTGTTTAGTTGCGTGACATTTTGCAGCTTTACGTGCACCTGCCGGTCTAGAGCGCCAGCATGAAACCGTTGATTTTCTAGCTAAGCATGCCGCATCAGTGTTAGACTCCCTTATAAACTTTGCAATGAACGTTAAAACCAAATTCATCAAGAACTGACCATACAAGTGATCGGGCTGTAATAAATGAGGTTCCTGAAGGTTGCATGTCTCGTATCCAGTATCTTTTATTTTGGTTCTCCGAATAAATTAAGAGGAAATTTCAAAATAATTTAATGGAAAATCTGCATAAGCGGTTGGGGAACATCTGATTACGACTATATTTATATTTATATGAGTACCTACAGATGATAAAAAATTTATCTTGACGATAGAGGAACAAAAATTGTATTCGTTTAAGCCTGCAGTAAGATGTGAACGTTTTGGTAATTTTATCGATTTCGTCTATAAAATAGAATGCATTTCCTAAGAAACATTTCAGATTAAACACGGAAATACAGAGAAACTATATTACAGGCAATGATTACTTTCCACATAAGGGAAAACAATGCATAGTGTTGCTTACTATATATTGATGATGAAGGGTGGATTATCGAAGATAAATGACTGAAATTAATTCCGATTATACTTGTAACCCCTAAAGAATTTACTAAATTTTTATGCAAATGTTGATGACTATATTTCAAATAATCGTCAGTGAAATATTAAAAAGCGCCCGACTTTCACTAAATGTCAACATTTATTGCTTGAAGTTTCGCCGTTTTCTTGATTGAAAAGTTGCGTTACATTCTTCTAACGAAATACACTTTTCCTGATTAAACCCTTTGCATTTCGTTAAAATAGTTTTTTACACACACTTATCATTTGCGAAGAGCTTTAGCATTAAATGTAAATCTTATAACACTTACATATGAGTCTAGTTCAATAAGTCCGATAAAAATGGAATATACAGTTTTTGTTTCTGCGTAAAAATCCCTGCAATATAATACGCTTATTCAAATGATATTCAAGACGTTTACTGCCTTCAGTAAAATAAGATTTATCAAAGTCTACAAAATGCGCGTCTACTTCGGCGATCACATTTTCATTGGATGAAGATTTCTTATCAGCAAGCCAAGTTTTCATGTTTGGGAATAAGAAATTGACTGAAGGTGGCAAGTCGAGTCCATGTGGAGCACGTGTAAGCGTTTTGAAATGCAATTCATGTAATTTTGCAGTTATAATAGCTGAAGAATGTGTTAGTGTAACAAAAAATTTTTCTTTGCCAAATGTTGCTGATTTATTTGATTTTTTCATTCAACTGATCCAGCAATTAAGAATAATATTCTTACCTTTTTCGGTGCACTTGGACTTGCTTGAACTCATTATTTCGATTGATTTTTGGTCTATTTTGGTGTATAGTTGTGGATCCAAGTCTCATCAACAGTAATAATCGACATAAACATTTAGATGTATTACGCTTAAACAGTTTCAAACAACATTAGGTTTTTGGTGCACTATTAACATCTTATACAAATATTTTCATATTCAAATCTTCATGTATAATTGAAACCACTGTACTAATCTGCTCGTTTAAAGCCTGCACAATCTCACACATCTCCACTCGACGATCTGCTGACATAATATCGTGCATTTTTGTTATTATTTCTGGTGTACGGACATCTTTTGGCCTGCCAGATCACTCAGCATCGTGAAACCTCGTACGAGCTCAACGAAAATTATTAAATCACTTCTGAATCATGTTAATTGATGAAGCACAGTTGGAATAATAATTGTCAAACTTTTGTTCTATTTCTGCTATTGTTTTTTCACGCAGAAAATAATGTTTAATGAAAACGCGAAAATCACTTTTTTCTATTCTAGCGAAACTGTTTATTTTAAATGGCTGTCAAACACAAACCAATCGGCAATGGGAGGAATGTATTTTAACAGAATATTATTGATTTTATTCTAGTGACACTATCTTTTGTATTTTTATCTGACTAATTGAACTAGCCTCGTATTACTTAATAAAAGTAAGCTTGAGTTTCTTTCTCTTAGTTGACTTCCTACAATAAATGCGCAGTGATCTCTAGTGAGAAGCATAGAGCGTATAAAATCATTTCTCATCACCGAGTTTAGTCACAGATCTTCCTATGCTTCAAATTTGATCATTAGTGAAGCTAAGAATTCGGTGAACACATTATTTAAGTAGCGTATTCGGAAATTAAATATTGTTTGCATGCCTATCTGTAGCAGTGCTACAGTCATCACAATCAGCCTTGAACTCCACTATGTGTTATTATGAGCGCTTAAAATGTTCAAGTCAATTAATTAACATACAACTGAGAAATGCGATCTCTTATTCACTTGTGCCATCAGGAAAGTGAAACTAGCTGAAATTCATCGTCAGATATGCGAAGTCTACAATGAAAACCTCATAAACCATAAAATGCTGAAAAAACAAGTTAAATCGATTAAAAAAGGACGTAAAATTATAGGCGAACGTCTTCATGAAAACCTGGAGATGTTCCTTTCCGCCAAGAAATCAGTGTAGAATTAGCTGTTTCTATGTTAAACACTTTATCAGGAAAAGATTAGTTCTTGAGATATAAATCGGAAGTATGCAGGGAATAATTGCATTCCAGCTTGCTGCAGCGGGAATGCGACAGGTTTGCTGAATAAAAAGTTACATTAATCGACTATTCATTTAGTACTAAATCGGAAAATAATTAAAATTATGGCGCCACTGGTTTACCTCGACAGAACTGAAGAAGCCAAACCACAATGTTCTTCTAGTTACATACAAAAATCAGACACTTAGTACAGATAACGATAAACAGCTGGTACGCTTCTACATAAGACCCATAATAAAATCAATTACAAGATACTTCAATTACAACGTCGTATATATGCATGTCAGAAGTTACGGTTCTGCTCTTACTAAAAAATATTACTACTGAAATAATCAAGTAACACTATATAATCTTCGTTAATAAAAGATTCAATAAATATAACTAATACTATACAGTAGACTCGCGACAACGTGAACTCAGCTTAATGTGAACTACTCGCCAAAATAAACAGTAGAAAATTTGCATCGACTCTCGATAGTATGAACAAAATTACCTCATTAACGTCAACACCCCAAACTGCAAGGTTTGATAAAGGAATTCTATAGCTAAATATGTTGTATGTTTCAGTTTATTAGGGTAACGTTTATTCAGTCCCCTTTAAAGACTCTAATAGCTCATAAATAGAAATTTACTACATTTACTGCATTTAAATTACAAAACATAAATACATACATATTAAACACCACCACTAATTTTATTTTTAACTACTACATATGTGCATACATAAATATGTAACTAATATTTTTTCTTGGGTTGTTGTTTTATATGGGAAATTATGGTACACAAACAACTTTAATTTTTGTGACCAGAACCATTTCAAAGTTTAGTCAAGTGTAAGACTTCATAAAATTGTGATTTGTAAGCGAATGTTTAAACCAATTCTGAAATTGTATTGTGATGTATAATTAATTTTTAAAATCACCTGTAGAACCTAAATGTTTAAGTTTAAATAAAAAAGCTGAAATTATTCAAGCATTAAATAAAGGAGAAAGCGTGACTGCGTTGTCTAAAAAATACGAAGTGGCTAAATCCACAGTATGTTAAGTTACAAAAATATGAAATCTTAAAAACCGTTTCAAATACGCTTACCAGAAATGGAGAAAATGCGTTATAAATGATTTTTAAAATAAAAAGATAAAAATGCACCAGTAAGTGGTGAAATGATCAAAGCAAAAGCAAAAGATCTTAATCGGAAATTCAAAGAAATTGAAAATTTTAATGCTAGTGAAAGCTGCACCGATTTAATACACATCATGGAATGAGATTTCTCTAAAGATCGGGCGAAAAGTTGTCATCCTCCCCAGAATTAGCTGGCCCCCTTAAGAAAAGATTGGAAGAAAAAATTCAAGAGCTTTAGCTGTCTTTAAACCAAATTTATAACGCTGATGAAACAGGTCTTTATTGGAAGCTTCTGCTAGACAAAATTATGCTTCATTGCATGATAAAAATACTCCCAGTAGAAAATCTGAGAAACAAAGGATAACCTTTTTGGCCTGTATAAATGTAACTGGAATGCATAAAGTTAAACCACTGGTGACAAAAAAAGCAAAAAATCCGCGATCATTTAAAAATTAGGGAAGTTCTATTGACTACAAAAGTTCAAAAACAGCTTGGGTGACTACAAATATTTGTAGAGAATGGTTTCATACCATGTTTGTCTCTCAGGTAACATTTTTACAATATAATGACATCTTATAAATTTCTATTTTTTATAGGTCAAAGTATTTTTAAAAAATAGAAATCGTCCAAATAAAGCACTCTTACTGATTGATTGTGTTCCAAGTCAAATCAGCTTAGAAGATCAGCTTAGAATTGAAGATGAACTTATAATTGTACTGTAATGCCATCAAACGTTACTCTTATGATTCAACCAATGGATCAAAATGCAATACGGTTAACAAAACTTTATTATAGAAAGAATTTATTGTCGTCAATTATCTAAAAAAGTTCTAAAAACATTGTTGAATACTTAAACACTCAAACTTTAAGAGATGTTCTTATGAATTTGGATACTGCAAGGGGTAACCTACAACCAAAAATAATTGAAAGATGTTGGGATAATATTTTTTCTCCAAAAAATTAAGATGACGATGAGCTACCTTTAAGTGTTTTAAAAGAACGATGGAAATCTAGACTGTGCAAAATGCGATTTTTGAAGTTACGGAATTAGTCAACGCAATTTCTGAAAACGTTACTTGTGTTAACTCTGATGTGAGTTTATGATAGTAACACTGAAGAAAGCGAAAACAATGAAATTAAATGTGCTGAACTAACGGAATCCAAAACACTGATATCACCAAAACAGGCAATTCAGTTGTTTAATCGGGCATTATAGTGGGTTGAAGAGAATGATGTTGATTATAAAGATGTCATAGTTGAACTTCAATCAAAGCAAAAACTTAAGCAAAACAAGCTCACTAATTACTCTCTGTGATATGAATTTTATAAAAATCAAAAAATCACATACATATGTATGTATGTACTTTATTTGATAATTATGTATTTATAAATGTTGGTTTTTGGATTACCGCTTATTTTATCTTATCCCGGATTTGTACATATAATTTAATTTTAACATAATTTTCACGGTAAAACTCAATTTTAAACACCTTTAGTTAATACTTCTATAACATAAACAATTATATGAACAGCCTTAATGCGTCTACTGTATTAATATACAAATTGGAATTATACAAAGTAACAATCAGAGATTTGTAAATTTATTTGTTAGGAAAATTAATTATTATTTAAAATGTAGCTAATATGAGGGTTGGTCAACTTGAATAATTAATTATTATTATGCTAATAAGTAACAATTGCATAAACATCAAGGCAGTTCATACTGACCAACATTGATTTAATGTACAACGGTCTTTCATTTCCCACTTGTGAATCCGTAATAATACTTGATAGGTTGTACTAAATATTTCAAAGTTATAGATCGTTCAAACAATAAATGGTACACTTTCTGCCTCGTAACAACAATGATTTTAAGCTAAACGAAAAGAAGTTAGCGTGAACAGAAATAATAAGGTGTTGTTTGTAACAGAAGTAGACTCGATACATTTTATCCTCGTTTCTAGGGATCTTGACAACCAATTTTCGATAATGCATAAGGCGGACGGGCTGTTTAGGCCAGATAAGAATTCTTTCAAATACAGTAACCAGAATGTGCTATGAAATCTGCACTAACAAAAAATCGTCCTTTTACACACGAATCATTTTAAAGCGGGAACTGCATAACCAAATATTCGGTAGGGATACGCTCGACCGGCCACAATCTTTACGGAAGCAACTTCATGATCCTTTTTCGAAATTTTAATAAAAATGTTGCGTCCCTAATTCAAGGCAGCTATTCATTTAATTCGAGCAGGAGAGATGGGAAACAAAGAACGTATTTATCTTTGACTCAAACATTCTACTCAACTAAATTCTAAGAATTATTCACCGGGCAATTCGTACAATAAGGTTTAAATTAAAAACTCAATATTTACTCCATGGAAACTTTTGAAATAGCTACATTTAAAGTTATAATTCAAAACCAATTATCATACAATATTTAATGTTCTAATTCAAAGTATAACGTCACCAAAATTATTAGTGAGTTGAAAACGTTTAAAATAGAGATTTTTAATTAAAAGATTTCCTAAATTTACTACGTTTTTTTATTATAAATAATTATAAGAATTTAATCTCCTTATAACTAAAATATAAAAAAATCTCGCTATAAAAATTGAATTCTTCTTCAACGGCATTCATAAGTTAATGTAATCCATTACTTCAGGCAGCAACACTTCATAAAGTGACGTAAAATCAATACTTAGGGTTCATAAGGTACCACCAATTTATAGCCAACTATTTAATAGAAATTTGATTATCTTTATATTTATTTATTAACACATAATTGAATTATTTATAGTATAGGTAACTAAATTTATTCTGGCAAAAAGCTGTTTTCTATTTGTTTTATGATTACAGTATTTTATTTTATGATTTAAAATTCGACTTTAAGTACTTGTTGCATTCATCTATATAGCTACGCTTCTCTAACGAAATTTAGTTTTACGTCTGTCCGATATAGTTTCATCTCGATGCCATTTATGGCATAATTGATTTTTACAGCATCGATAGACCTATCTTAAGTAATAAATAAACTAAATTGACATTTTAGGGTGCAAAAATCGTGTTTCATTTCTACATACACATTTCCAACATTTCAAATCTAGAAAATATTCGAAAACTGTTTTAGTTGTACCTATTTTTTAAATAGCTAGCAAAGTGATTAATAAAATAAATCTCTTACCTGTACTCTGGCTTCACTAAGTCCTAATCTTTGGCTAAGCTCTTCCCTCATAAATGCATCCGGATAATGTGTTTCATCAAATAGCCTCTCTAATTCGTTTAATTGTTCAAGCGTAAAATTTGTTCTAGATCTTCTTTGCTTAGTAGTGGATTTTACGCTATTTATTGTCGGTGAATGTTTCTGTGAGTGAAGTTTGTCATCATTATTTTTTAGTTGATCTTGTTCGTTGTTTAATATAACTATAAAAAAAATACATCAATATTTATTTAAATCTTTTTCCTATTGTTATTAAAAATATTAACTAAAGTTTATTCTTTTTTCTTGTGGTATCAAACTTCCTAATCAAATTAAGTTAATAACTCAAGAAATAATTTAGTTTAATAACGAAAAGTTGTATTTATTATATCGGTAAAAATCAAAAGTATTATACAGGATTGGGCTTAATGTATAAGCAGGATATAAATGACGCGGCGTTACATAAGGAATTGAATATTATATTTAACAAAACCAATATAATACAAACAAAAGTATGCTATTTAATATATATATATATATATATATATATA
>JAHWXV010189864.1:0-11436 GCA_024586415.1 Phrixothrix hirtus
CACCTGTCCGAACCGGTGACATCACACGAGCCGCCGTTGATAAGGATTTTCCCACGGTCCCAGAAATTTTCCCAGGCCCAACCGCCTCCATAACTACTGAAATCGTGTAATAATTTATAATTTTCTTGCTTAACTACTTGTTTAAATTATTTGATAAACTACCATGACTGGGACTTCTTTCGGGGCTATATTCAATGATTCGTCAAAAATGGTTACTCAAACTGAAACTTAAGAATGTAAATGGAGTAAATAAACTGAATCTTACTCAATCAACATTTTTTAAGATGACAACAGTAAATTTGAATGCTAGAAGTTCCTTAACTGTTTATGACTTTTATCAAATGCTTTCAAGTCTCTATCATATAATATAAATTGGAACAATCAAATTACCTTTCTAAATCGTCACGGTTGCCGTACCTTATTTTGTAATTTAGTTTATATTTTTATTGCATAATTAAAACTTGTATAATAGTTAGTATAGTTTTTTATCAAACGACATCTATTCGTTTATAATCGTTAACGCTTACTTATAGGTCATGCCCGTAGTTATATAGTTACCCCGTTCCGCCCCAATCCATGTTAAGACCTAGATGTATTGGGTCGATTTTCAAATCAATACGTGATACCGCGTTTAAGTTGCCGCGCCGTCGTGAACTTCTCGTTATAATTATTGTCGTGAACTTTTCGTCTTAATTATTTCTAAATCAATACGGTATACGGTATTACGTACCAGCCTATTGATAAATCATTAATATTTGTATTTTTAATATAAAATTGCCTGCAAAACATATTAATCTACAAGTGTTACTCCCACAACTTTATTCACCTATAAAACAACCTTTGATATATTCCTAAATCTTATTGCTTTATCTAACATCTCCAAACAAAGCGTGCAGTGCCGACTTTGAACATACAAATCTGTTGCCTTAGTAAGTGCATGCATGTAGATGTAAACATTATTTGTCGTTTCATTTGTATTTTTCCAATTTATTTGTTTATAGTTTACATTTACGTATTTTAATATATTGAGTTCACATATTTGCAAAACAACCCTTGACAGTTAGCTAAATATAGTTAATTTACCCTCAAATAATATAACGTAAAGATTCAGCGGCCTATGTAATTTGGTTACAAGACGAACTACATTGTATGACTGTAATCGACATCTATCTTGCCGTTTGCACACAAAATGTTTGGTCCTTCAAGCCGGCTAGTATGTCTTTTATTGTTGTGTAAATTTTACGCCCGTAAAAATTTGTTGCAATCAGTGAAATATAAATTTCGTATTCTAAATTCTTTTCAAATCCATTCTATTTTATCATTCCCATATTCGAAAGTATTTCGTTGATTGTCGAAAAGCATGTCTTTAATTTAGTAATATATTTATTTTCAAAGTATCAAAGGCTCTCGTTGAGTTTAAATAAATTAGGTTCCTACTATACTTCATAAATGCTGACTTAAGTGTTATAAAAACCTTGATTTAGGAAGTAGTAGCTGTTTATTAATCATTAACTATTGATACATTTTTTAGCATAGCCCATTAAATTATGAGCTGCCTCAAGCACCCTATTGTAAACGTTCTCATAATTTCTTGTTGCCATTAGGTCAAAATAATCAACTCAACCATTGTATTTCTTTAAAACTACAAAATCTTAAACTAAGAATTGAATATCCTACTTTGTTTACATGTCGTTACTATACTTTGTTTCTATTGTACCTTATTTCTAACAACATATTTACTTAATTTAATTTCATTCGATTTTCATTGTTGTCATTCATATTGTAACGTTGAAACGTTGCATTATTTATTTTATTATTACTACTAATCACTTTTCCATTAATTAATATAACGATTTCGATTTTTGATGGGTTTAGTACTCAAAATAAGAATGTGCTTCGGAATAACAATTCCTTGTCTTCTGTTGCACATGTGTGTTAATCCCCAACTGACTCCAAGCCTTAAGAATAATCTTAGTTATGACCTGGAATTGAAGATGTGCTAACTATCAAGTAATTTGCGTGACACTAATTAAACGGCAATGAACCATTTAACAGAATGTTTTGTTAAAACAAAAACTTAACGTTATATACAATTATCTAACCTAGATCTGGTTGTTTTGCTTTATGCGGTCCTTCAACATGTTTACAAATAAATTTCTTACCTACCTTTAATTTCTATGTTTAAGTAAATCAAAGTTTAACTTTAGCTTAAATTAATGCCAGCAATTTTCTCTCTTTTAATCCCTAATTCTTTTTATCTTACTTCTTTACATTACGTAGTTTTTAGTGATTTCTTAAATAATTTATTACAGTAGCAATTAATGTTTCGCTGATCTGTGCGCGCTAGCAAATTCCTCTTTAATTATTACCTATGACTAAACATATTATTCTGTATTTATTGTAACATAGTTATTTTTATGCAGTAATCTAGCCTATATTATTTTCTGTTTGAAATACTTTTAAATAATCTCGATTTCTTAATTTCTAAATTTTCTGGATTTCTTTATTATTTTAAAGTATTTCAGACAATTTTAAAAGAAATATATATATACTTTTAATGATTTATATTTCAAAGAATTCGCAATCAATCTATTTTTGATTTTGAAGCGTAATGTATATAATTTACACTAAACATTTTAATATTAATAACTAATTACCTATTCAGCAACATTTTAGCATTGAAGTGTGAAGATATTTTTAAGCACAGCTCTGGTTTAAGTCCGATTTTGGATCTAGATAGCTGTGTGCGACCGGCCGATCTTGAGACGCGAGAGGCAGTATGCTTTTAGCTAGATAAACGATAGCACATTTCCAGATTTCTTACAAAATGGATTAGCTTGTTAAACAATTTATTAATGTTTCTTTACATTAACTATGCATCGTCTCACTAGTGGGAACTATCGTCCTTACACATTTCATTTGTTATTTTTGATAATTATGAGCAAAATTTAAATTGTTGTTTTTTAGCGGGATGGAGTTGAGGTTCTGAGAGGTAACTTTCGGTTCCAGGGGCGCATTGGATTTCCAAATTAATTGAATACCGTTACCATTATTATAAATCGAATTTCTTCTTAGTAAGATTATGTAAATTGAAGCGTAACACAGGAGTCTGGCGAGTTAAATAATTAATTAATTATTTTACCACTTAGGTGCAAAAAGGCACAAGTTGTTATCTTCAATATAACAGCCTTGAGCTGTTCTTTATAAATTCTATTGCTGGTTAATATTATCGCCAGTTAAAATTAGCACAAGTTGTCTTATCTGCATTCAGTATTTAGAATCATTGGTGATTACATCTCTCTGTAGTAAAATTGGTTTGGTAAGATTAAATTTAGCAGAACAGCTTTGGGTTTCGCTGATTGCTTATATAAATATATTTATTATTTAATTGCTTTGAAGTCCATATGCACGCCGGTGATATATTAAGACCCTATTACATACTTTTGGCTAAAAAATTAGTATTTTTGTAAATTTGGATTTAATGTCTATTAAATGACGTTTGGCTTTCGAAATTAAACCTTTTAAAACCAAAACTTTAATTAATAAAATTGAATTTATCTCTATTATAATATCTTGTCTTTTTATTGTTGTAGTGATAATTTTACAAAATGAATTATCATTTAAAATTTTACGAAACTTGAACTGGCTTCACCAAATCAAGCAAGTTGCTAATAAATATGTGATCAATTGTTGCTTTTCGTATCGGGCCTCTATTTTAGCTAACTACGTTTCTTAACTTACATCTTCGAAAAGTCTAGACCCTTCTACTGTTAAACAGCAGTTCCATTCCGATTTGCATCAAGCTGCGTTTGATCACCGATACTGCCTCATCCTTGCTGGACCACACTATAATATTATCTTATTGCGGTGAGGTAATACCTTTCACTTACATTATTTAATTACTGATTTAATTCTTCATTGTCTAGAAATATTTATTGCTCTATTGATCATTAATGATTTGCTATATTATATTTACTGTGCTCTCTTGTTAAATTTAATGATTAATTATGCCTGTTGTTTATTATTTATTCTGAATGCAAGTTGTTATTTAATATATGCTAACAATCAAGTGATTTTGCCTACTGCTTATTTGTTATCAAAGCAGCTGATAGTGCACCAAATAATATCGCAAGTTGCTTATGAATTAGTTGTTGACATATGTTTAGACATTGGCGACTCATTGAAGACTAGCTGGCTGGAGTTAACCTTCTGAATACAATTAACATCTCGGCTTAAGGTTATAATATACATTATATGTTCTTTAAGAATGTCTTATTAAAAAGACGAAAGCTCTATATTTAGATGCAAAAGCCCAAATTGATATCGTAAGCCAACCTAAGCTATTGAAGGCACAAACATACTTGAAAACTAAACATAATCATTTTCTTTCAAAGTTGGAGAAGTATGGCAAATTGGAATAAATACCAGAGCATCCTAGTGAGAATGAACTTACTGCAAAATGTCGAACAAAAGCCTATGCCAATGCCTTCACCAACAAGTCGTAATAGCATAGCACTTCTATTACTAAGTGTTACTTAATTTAACGGAGATTTTCATTCTTTTTTAACATTTATAGCAAAATTTGAATCAATTATTCACTCTAATTTGAACCTACCTAATTTAGAGAAATTCTAACATTTACTTGCTTCATTACAATCAGAAGCACTACAAACCGTTGAACACCTACCTTTGACGCGTTCTAATAATCTAGTGGCTCTTTTTGCGTCATCGCTTTAGAAACCCCAATAGGAAAATACTTACCACTGCAGCAAATTATGTTGCTTCCTAATCCTGACACCCCTTTTGTCACGTCAATGGGACATGTTTAATGTTCATTTTAGTTTATTGCAATTAGTCAAAGACTTAGATGTCTACAAAGCCCTTCTGTCAACAATTATTTTAACTCGCTTTAAGAAAAATTTCGCCAATCATTTTGAAACAAATTGCAGCAACTACAAGTTTTCCTAAACTTGTTTTCGGCAATCTCATTCTTAGAAAGCCAAGTGGTACTTGTAGTGGCTAAGAATGTGGAAATAATTTCGTCAACTTTGCAATCTAAACCCAATATGAAATTTGATTCCAAATCTATTTTCAAAACAGAAGCCAAACCGTATTCGAACCCTAAGCCGTCGGCTTCATCGCTTCTTGCAAATACTTCCTCGATTCGCCCGTTAGTGGACACGGATCCCATAAGCTGACACCTGCTCAGCGTTTATCAAGAAAACTCTCAAGCAAGCTTTCAATTTCGTTAAAAAAAAGTCGATTTCGTATTAATTGTCTTGCGAATCGTTCTATTTAAGAGTGCATATCCAAGTCCTTATGTCGTTTGTGCTCTAAAAAGCACCATACCTTATTGTATTTTGAAAAGCAGCCAAACTCTCCAACTCGAAATAGATCGCCTCGTAGCAATTCAAAATCATCTCTTGCATACACTCCGAATGATACCTCGGAATCTCAAACTTCGTTTGGAACAAAATCAGTTTAAGAATCGACTGTTTTGTTGCTTACAGCTTTTGTTTGCTTGAAGGTTTCAAGCAATGCGGTCGTTTGTAATATTATAGACACACCAAGGCACATTTCCTTTATTTCTAATGTTGTGCTCAAATGCTAAAATGCCATCGCACCCGTATCGCTGAACCTATTTCTGTAACAGAACAATCTCCGACTCAATCCTAAGGAATTTCGTACCTTCAAATTAGTTCCCTAGCTGAGGAAATCGTTTCTAACTATCATCTCTTCTTCATTTTGAATCGAATTACAAGCGATATACCTCGTGTTATTATAAATCCAGAAGTTAATAGATTACTAACAAGTTGTGTTTTAGCCGATCCCATTTTCGATACGACTTCTAAAATTAATGCTTTGTTTGGCGCAGACTTAGTTGCCTCAGTTATCATTGGTACACCCTACCAACCTCAACTCACAATACCATCTGTCCTCCAAACTGTATTCAGTTTCTCAGTTATTGAATATCTGTATCCACTCATTCAGTATTGACCACTGCTTTGAGTAGTTCTGTTCCTGCTCTTTATTTGTTGAACCTCTCGGCTGAAGATAACCTATCACAACAAGCGTCAAAGTTTTTTGTCATACGAAGAACCTCCTACGTTACCCTCTGCGTTCACAATGGAAGACGAATGTTGCGGAGAATTTATATTTCAACAGTTGTTCGAGAAAACTCTGCTTGTTGCCAAGTTCAATTACCCTTTGAGAGACTCGTATCAATTCGCCTACCATTGCATATTACCGCTGGAAAATCATTTTACTTCTTATCCTTCGTCCAAAGCTAGATACCTTAGTTTTATGCAAAAATATCTACATTTGTGACACATGCGTCCACTTCTTCCTTCGGGAAGGGCAAAATACATTATATCTCATTAAATCAAATGATGATGCCTTGAAATTGAGAGTTGTCTTGAATACCAATGGTAGTTCTTCATCCAGAAAATTTCTTAACGACTTACTGTACGTCTGAACCAAACCTCAACCATTGTTATCCGGCATCATACTTCGTTTTCATCACCATTCTATAATTTTTTGTGGTATTCGACAAAGTCACATTCTGCGAATCAACTCTATTGATATATTTTGTGCAACACACACGTACCGAGTCTCCAAAACTTTTTCTGCTGATTACAGTCAAATACGAAGATGTGTCTCCGCTATACTTAGTTCTTCGAACCTTCAAAGAGTCAGTGGTTAACGAAGGAATGAATAATAGCATTTTCGTTAACGATATAGTTACCGGAGCCGATTCTTTGGAAAAGGCTGTTTGTCTAAAGAGCGAGTTAATTTCTTTACTCGCTCGTGGTCATTTTGAACTAGAAATGATGCAATAATTCCACCGAACTCTTAAATGATATTCCACCCGATCATTAAGCACTGGTGCAAACTGCTCGTTCTCAAACATTATGTATTTCCATTTTGGGTCTTCTTTGGGATCCACATTCGGACTGCTTTATTCTCAAAATCCCTTCGGCATTATACTTGTCCTCTTTACCTCTTACAAAGAGAAAAATTCACTTCTTAATTGAATAGATCTCGACCCCTGCGGTTGGATTTCACCTATTGTAATGATAGCAAGTGTTTAGCGCTACAATTCTGGTTACTGTCCCTCAGTTGGAGTGCCTCACTACCGGAATATTTAATTCCAATCTAACAACCTATTTTTAATCTTTTGAAACATTCGGTGATGTCTCAATAATTCCTCTTGCTTTTACTCCTGGTGCCAAATACCAAGTTCATGGTTTCTATGATGGATCTCAACGCGGTTATGCCGCAGCTATTTTCTTTCATTCCAACTACAACCATCAAATTTCATTATCCATATTTTTGAGCAAAACTCGTGTTGCACCACTTAAAACTATGACACTTCCTTGTTTGAAATTACCCGAGTCACATTTATTAGCCCAGGTTATCCAAATTATTTTAGATGTTTTTCAAACCGTTTTGTTTTGAACCAATTCCACTATTGTTTTAAATTGGCTTCAAACAAAGCCTCACAAATTAAAAACTTTCGTTGCAAATCGAGTTGCCTTCATTCAAAGAGCTGTTCCACTTACTTAGTGGCATTACATTTCGTTCAAATTAATTACTGCTGACCCTTCGTAACGTGATTTCGCACGTTCAGGACCCCTTTGGTTTCTTGAATGCTCACACAACTGGCCAAAGTCAATTCCCCTCCTTAATTCTGACTCTAAATTGTTATAATTAAAGCACTCATGTCTGTTTGTATCCACACCCAATATTGACTCATTCCTGTGCATTTCCCCTTGGTCACGTGCAATTGGTGCCGTCATGTACATTTTTCGTTTTGGTTCACGTACAATGTTTCACAACACGCTTAAAGCAAATCGTCACGCAGAATTTCCACTCTGAAAATATATTCAATCATTGCAGTTTTCATCATAAACCAAAGCTCTCGCCGAGAATAGGTTTTAAATCCCCAAATTCAGAGATTATGTCAATTTGTAACGTGTACCTGAAATTAAGTCTAAAATACCTTGACTGTTTAACTGTGATTAATTTGCTTCAATTTAAAAGGTATTATTTTGCATGGAATTTAGTTACACGTTAAAGTAATTTAGTCTTCCTAATAATTTATTTAACATTTTTACGATAGCACCTGGTATAATATTTATACTTCATTTCGTTAGGTTAGCTTAATGATGTAAAACGCCAGCAATCAAGTTTTCGTTATTATTTGTAATTAATATAAATCTAATTTGTTTATTAATTTATAGATAAACAGGCAACTGATAACCTAGTATTTGATATTTGCAAAGAAAACGCTCAAATTTGAAAACAGGTCATGGCCTGACTTACTTTCGTTCGTCTGCCGGAAGTAGATTATGATTATCTCCATTCAACATTTGTGTGTTATCAACTAAATGGAAATTTCAAAGTAAAAATTAGCGATTTCACGCTTAACGTTAATTAAATACTTATTTTTAAATACAGTTTCCAAATCCAGTGTCTGTTTAGCTACCATTACATGTAACTTAACCCGCAATTTATTTTCATATAAGCAAATAATTAGTTTTTATTGTTTTGTAATGCAATTAATTGTTTAAAGATATCCCAGATAATTAGTAGCGTACCTTTATATAATTAATTTGCCAATTTAGTTGTTTTGCTGCATTATTTATGTTTATTTTCCGAATTACGAGGCAAAGTGTACATAAAGTCGAGTTATGCTTGCTTTGAAAATCGTATAAATACCAGGAAAGAATGCGAATGCCTAACAGTCTTTCTTTCCCTTCGAACAGAGAAGGTTTAGAATAAGACTTATTGAGAATTGCTCTTAAATCAAACCCGTTATAATATCCATCTGAGACGTAATATTTAATTTATACATTGAATTATTACCGAAACCGTTTAGTATTCGTTATTTCGTAAGGCGTTAATGGAGAACGTATATTAAAACCAGGATTTTATTTAATAAAATTCATTTGAAGAAGACGTACATTAAATCAATAAATTAACTTATTAACTGAGAAACGCATTACGAGTAGTTAGCAAGGATTAAATATTTTCGTCAAACAGCTGATCCAGTACGTACTTATGACATACTGTTTGCATTCATTTATAAAATATAAATTTAAATTTAGGATTAGCGTCTTATTTATCTTAATTAAATTCTTCTACGACGTCGGAGACGAGGCCAGGCTTATAAAAAAACCTGGTGACTGAAGGCCAACCCGGTTACCTTTACAGTCTGTTCTCCTTTCAATATTCTTTGGGAGGTGTCGAAGTCACAAACCGTACAACAATAATCGTGAAAGACGTTAATCACTAAGTAATTAGCACTGTCATTATTAAGACCATTAAACACAACTGTAAAACAAAATCGGACCATTAACGCATGATTACGTGCGGATTCGGTCATTCTGATAAACAAATAAATCAATGCGCCGAAGCCAACGATTTTAAGTTATGAATGCATTCATACGACCTCGGTCGTGATTTAAAATAAAAGGCTATAGTACACCTTTGTTTCTGTAAGAGTTGAAAACCAAGTTAAATTTAATTTTGAAATAGACGTACAAAATAACTTCAATTTATAAAGAATACTTATTTATAATGTTAATAAATGTCAATATGACCAAATAAAAATCTGTATATAATTTATAACATGCATTTTTAAAATATAATTACAATTGGTTAGAAAATAAATAATTTTTAAAACTGATCTGCATTAGTTACTAAAATTTAACAAATAGAGTTTCAGCAAGTTAGTAATTAAATTTACATACATACAAGAGTTGAAATATATCTGTGTGCATTATTTACATACTTAATTACTTTCTATTTAATTCTATAAATTATTTTTGCTTTAAATGAGCTCAAAATTTAATTATAAAGCTCTTAGAACATGTATAAAGGAAATTATAAATGGATGAATTATTTGTGCTTTTAAATTAATTTTAAGGTTTACAATTTAGGTGTATAGGAAAGTCTCTAACGTCAATAAATTCAAGTTAAATCTAAAATGTGTAAGAGAAAGTCATGTATTGTCTCACACCCGATTTTTATATATTAAGCTCGCATATTTACAAAGCAACCATTTATCCTCAATTAATATAGTATAAATATTCAGCGGCTTATCTAATTTGATTACAAGACCAACTACCTTGTATACCTTTAATCGACATCTACCTTGTCGCTTTGCACGTAAAACAGTCACAATAGCCCTTAAGGAAAAGAAACTTTCATTTATTTACAGTTTTGTTGTAACTTTAATAGTAATTCGTGTTAAACAATAAAACAAAAATATTCTAAAACTTCGAGTGTGAAACCCCCAACAGGGAATATGACTGATAAAGAACAGGCGTTAATACTATTATTCATTATCTTCGGGTACCAAATTTCATCGATATCGGCGAAATACACCCGGGACGGTTTCCTTAGATGCATTATAATGGTCATTATAGAACTGAAGGCTATAACTTGCCCTGGCAAACAAGATTTTGTTAATTATACTGATTGTAATTAATAATTATGGTGATTGTCGTGATAACTGCAGACTTGTAACATAATGATTGTCATTACGATCTTAATAAAATAAATAATTATTATAAAATAGTATATAGATAATTCTAATAGATTAAATCTTCTTTGGACAAATTTTACAGAAATGAATAATCCGATTTTCAATTATTTGGCGAAAAGAATGTTCTTTTTGAGAAAGTGATTGTGTTTAATAACGACGGCGACGGTGGAAACAGGGAACTCAAAGTGTTATATTAAATTAAATATGTAAAAAAATAAGTTGTTTTTAAAATCTGTAAGATTAAGGTTAGAAATTACAATAGGAAGAAGTTTGTTACTTAGTTGAAAATATGAAGACTGTCGCATTTAAAGAATGTAGTAAGATAAGTATTTAAAATGGTTTAAATTAATAGTTCTTCGTTTTGGGGTCGTGATGATAAACTTCAAGAGGAGGGTTTCAGTCATTAAAAGTGATCTGCGGAACTGCCAAAGTTTTCATATCAGAGTACTTAATTAACTTGAAATTCGATAAAAAAGTACAAATAAAATAACCAGTCTTTGCTTTTTTAGTGTTTATACCTAGTAAGGGGCGCCGGAGCGTGTAATACTAACGGACAGTGGCCATTTATCCGATGAGCACTTCGTTTATCCATTATGTTTTACAGTTGGGCATTATCGGATTGATTAAATTATTAAAGGGAGTTTCTAAGTTTATCATCTAGGCGTACATACTACTGTACTTTTAGCGAATACTTAATATTAATGTTGTCTAAATTTGTTGATTAAAGAATAATGTTCTATTTCAGTGTGTACGTATGTAGGATTTTACCTGATACAGAAATATTAACTACTATTTGATTAGAAATAAGCAATAGGTTACTATAATAAATCCGTATTTATATATATATATATATATATATATATATATATATATATATATATATA
>JAHWXV010189929.1:0-16018 GCA_024586415.1 Phrixothrix hirtus
TTTGAAACTTCCGAGTACATAAAAAGTACATATTTTGGAAGAAAGTGGTACATATTTACATAATAAATTACCTATGTATGAGTACGGACGCTGCTATAGGAAAGGCAGGTCTATCTATGCTATTAGGTCATTCGGCATAACCTTTATCTTTCTATATTTCCAATCATAGCAATAAGTGTTACTATTGGAGAAATATATTTTTGAAGCTGTAAAATACCTATTGGCACAAGTAATAAATTAAAAGATGCACAATTTTGGTTTTCTATAGAATGAAATTTCTTAGTTAATGATTGAGAAATCGAGTTTAAATAATTAATATAAATTCAAAGATTCATAGTTAAGTTTTGAATTGTATTTTGAAATTGCATTAATGCACCGTAAAATATATGAATATTTAAATAGTGAAACTATTTTTAATATATAAAAAGTATTTTCAATGATTTATTTTTCTCCTTTCCTTTAAAATAAAATAGCAATTTAAGTCATAAATCATACTAATTAGTATTTGAATATATTAAATTTAAATTATCTTTTGAAAACTGTGTATACTGATAATTTCATACAGCTAACCCCATTGAAGTGAACATAATATACCAGGTTGTTCAATAAGTTTTGGCGTTCGATAAGAAAAACACGATTTTATGGTTTATTATTCAATATATTCTCTCTGAACTTCAATATGCTTGTTCCAGAGATCTTATAATTTATGGATAACATCCCTGAAGTGAGAATCTGGAAGACTGTCGAAATACTTTTACACGGCTACTATTACCTCTTCATTCGATTAAAATTATTTCCCACATGAATTTTTTGAGATATGAGAACAGCCAGAAGTCAGCTAAATCTGGCGAATAGGGTGGATGTTCCAACAATTCGTACTTTAATTCACTGATTTTCGTGATGGTTTTTTGAGCAGTGTGAGAGGGTGCATAGTCTTGATGAAAAATGATTGTTTTCTTCTGTAAATAAGGTCTTTTCTCAAGAACTTTTACATCCAACTAATCCAAAAGGTTACAATAATAATCTGAGTTTATTTTTTTACCAGTTTGGAGGTAATCCACGAACAAAGTTCTTTTTGCATCCCAAAAAACTGATGCTAACACTGTCTTGGCCGATTTCTGGACTCTAACTCGCTTCGGAGCCGAAGTACCGGCTTCACACCGCTCCTTAGCCTCTTGTTTTGATTTAGGACTATGGTGGCAGACCAAAATCTCATCCATAGTGGTGAAACGATGCATAAAATCCTTTTTATCCTTTCTAAAACGCTCCAACTGTTGCTGAGAAAGTCGCATTTGAATGTGTTTTTGTTTCATTGTTGCCAAATGCGGTACTTTTGAATACATAGTGAGAAGAAGGAGCCTTTTGTATACAAAAGTTTCCGCGATGGGTGTTCAAAATGGAGAATGAATATTTCCGGTTACCAGTGACGTGCCCGAGAACTTTTCATATAAGTTGTCAGGTTTTGTTGGCGTCCGGCGGTAATATTTAAATTTATCGCCGTACGTTTACGGTAAATGCGTGATTGTTAGGACAACGAAAATAAAGAGAGTCGGTCGGAACAAAAGCACGAGAGACGAATTTTTCTCGGTGGCTATTAAAAATTAATTAAAAAATAGTGACGGTTGTAAGCGATTTTCATTCTTGTGGATTACGAATGTGAATAATTTGTACTAACTCGTCGTGAGACCACCGCGATGTGGCATTAAAACACGCGTAGGTCGTTCGTGATAGAAAGCGGTTGTGTATGAGAGATTTTTGAAGTTTCCGGGGTGAGTGCAAGGTTTCCGAAAGAGTAAGTGTGGCGGAATCCCGGCCCTGAGAAGCCAAATAGTGGATTTCGGGGAAACTACCTACCTTTTTTTCCACCCCGTCTGCTGCTTCATAGGACGTGTGAGTCCACGTGCGAACATAGGAATATATAATAGTCACGGCCGACTTTTATGGACTTGGGGTAAGCAAGTAGTCCTGTGACACGTCGACCAAAACAAAGGTACATATTATTACATTCTTTGCTTCAATATTGGTTGCCTGTATATGTGGTAATTCAACATGTATCGGCGGGAATCCGGTGTAATTCATAGTCACGGCTGCCGAATAATCGTAGAGCCCAACTTAAACCACTCCCGTTTTGAGGGGAGCCTGTCCGAACTATGAATGCATATCTGTATTTACTGTGAATAGAATATTTAAGCAATAAGTTCATTTTATAACAGAATGGTTAGTCTTCCTCATAACCCTTGAATTAGGCCACATTCAAGAGCCGGAGAAGTTTGCTTGTAACACTGTGCTGTTGATTTTGTGTATGATGAATAAGCCATTTCTTTAGATAAATGGTTATTCCCCAATTGGTCTTTCATTTTAAACTTAGAATAAGTTAACTGTGATTATTTTGTATTTCAGGGGATATGTGTTAGTCAATGTGCCCTCCCCCTCTAGCCACGGTCTTAATTCATATTGATATTTGGGGCCTAGGTAAGAGGCAAATCCGGGACAACGCATTTATAGGTCGCGGAACCGTTTTTCCCTATTCCGAAGGACAGTTCGATTCTTTATACGGCCAACAAGGAGCAGTGCCCCCCCAACCTTCAAACCTTTTGTACGTAATTCTAGCGTTTTCCTTAGAGCGTTTGACGTGCTGGTGAAATCTGTCGCGGACCCCCCTCCTCTGAGAAGCTAGCGGGACACCAGCATCGGCGTCGGGAGTAACGCCAGCCGCGCATGTGACAATAATTAATGGCGCCGAACGTGGGACTTCGAAACTACCGTCGTAGCAGTTCGATAGGTTTACTATTTTGGCGTTTTCGTTTTCCATGTTTTTTATACGTCTGAGACTGAAGATATTAGTAAATTACCACTGTAGCGTGAAGCTAGAGTTTAATTTGTTACCCTAACGTGAGTGTGTCACGCGATTACAATTTCAGAGTACTAATTTTGACGTATGAGGATAATTTTATCTTTCAATTAGATTTGTTATTTTAATTTTGACGTTTCGAAAAAAATTGATTTTCTTCTAGTAATTTATTGTTTAGTAGGTTTGTCATTTTATTAATATTGACGTTTGTTGAAAGTTTTGTTTTCAGTTAAGTTGTCATTTTAAGTGACAGCACTTTGTTTCTTGAACGTAGATTATTTATTACATACAGGGTACTACACAGTTGGTCGAATATTTTATTAGCGCCATTTTCAAATATTGGATGCTATTGAATTTATTTCAGTTTCCGCTGAATGTCATTAAAGTTGAATTCTGTTATTGGTGCAGAACGACGTTAGTTATCTTTATGTAAGTTTTGCAAACTGATTAGTACAATTAACCGAAACTTTCGAAATAGTTGTGGAAAATTATTTGCTTCAAAGTTAATCCTTGAACTTTACCTTGAATTTAACATTTGGTTATTAAGTATTGTAAATAAGAGAGACTGTGACATGGGCTACATGTTGCAGATTGCCTTAACGACATTGCCACAAATAAAATATGAATTGCGTAGTTGATCTATTAATTGAAGATGACTTGTTCACGCTGAGGAAGCGTATGCGAGAGGTTCTTTTGAATAAATTGGTTGTTCCTCCGTCAACGGAGTATCCGTTTATTTTTGCTAAGGACTCAAAAGCATTACTGATGATTTGGCAATGGTAGAGAAGGAAGTAAAGGTTATCAAAGAGGACATACTTCAATCCAAAGTATCCGAAATCGAAACTTTATTAGCCGTTTTGCGTTTTCAAATTACACACTAGAATTCGACTGCTGACTCGGAGAGATTGTTAAAATCTGACTTTATGTTAAGGTTAACTACATTGATGAACAAATACGATCACTTTCGTATAGTCTCGTTCCTCAAGTGGACTTGTCAGAATTAGAGGACCCGCAGGACGTGGCTAAAAGGGTTGAACCTAAGGTGTAAGCGGATAGCAGTTTTCTCAAACCTTTTTCGGAGGCTAACCCATCCGGTATTAACAGTACGTTTGAGGCGAAGGTGATGCCATCTGTTGTGGCGAAATGGAATTTACATTTTGCGGGAAATAAGAATATTTCTAGACATAGGTTCTTAAAACGAGTAGAAAAATTGAAAGCTGCTCGAAGTATTACTGATAATCAATTGTTTGTACAGATTTATTTAGCGACAAGACGCTCGTGTAGTTTAGAGCGATTCTTTCTGAAGTTGACAATTGGCCTAGTTTAGTTAAGGCTCTCAAAGAAAAATGTCTTCCTTCCACTTATGACGACAAGCCCTTGGATGAGATCAAGTGAAGAACCCAAGGACAAAATGAGAGTATTGGCATTTGTGTTGCTGTCATGAGGAATTTGTTTAGTCGCTTAAGTGAACCACTGACAGAAAAGACCCAATTACGCATTTTCATTTGTAACATCTTACTTTTTTATCAAACGCAATTAGGTTTGATCAAGGTCACGTCAATTCAAGAAGTGATCGCGCTGTGTCGAAAAATTGAAGAGACTAGGGACTCTGTCGACCCTTTTATCCCTCCATCTTATCGACGTTCCGAACTCGAACCTGATTTGGCATATGTTGAGATACCGGCGTCTCTAAATGTTATGTCGACGGGCGAAGATAATTTGATACCGAGGAAATCTAATCCCCGGACTAGGAGAACTTCCTCTGGGCAAGGAATTAAGTGTTGGAGGTGTGAGCAGTTTCGGCATATGGTCCGGGATTGTAAAATGAGGCGTTCCAGGTTATTTTATTTCCGCTGTTGGAAAAAGGACTTTACGCTTCGTACTTGTCCTAGTTGCTCGGCAAATAACCCAAAAAAATTAAGTGGTGAGGCAATAAAGAGTCGTTTTGCTCCACGCACATTTGTTAATTCGGCTCGTCTTTTTTAAAGCCACCGTAGATTATGTTTTAGGACAAGGGTTGAGTGATAAACGACCCTATGTTGATATTGACATTTTGGGAATACAGCTCCCAGGTTTGCTGGATTCTGGTGCTACCCACAATTTTAGGCAGTGCTGGATAGAATGCGCTATCTTCGCTGAAGTTGGTGCCGAATAAAACAAACAAGGTCCAATACCGTATGGCAAATGGAGATTCTGTAGCCAGTATTGGTACTGTTTCGTTACCGCTTGGTTTGTGTGGAAAAACCAGCCACCCTCGATGTGTTAGTCGTACCCGAAATACCTCATTTGTTAATTTTAGGCGTTGACTTCTGGAAAGCAATTGCTATTGTACCAGACATATTCAAAGGAGAATTTCATTTCTCAGACGCTCCTGTTTTATATGCGGTTGTGTCCCTAGCCAGATTCATCCAACAACATAGTGAGTTGAATCCTGAGCAGGAAAATCAGTTGGAATCTTTAATCGATAAAAATTTTCGGTCCACTACTGACATTTTAGGTTGTGCTAGGTCCGGCAAGTATTAATAAAGTATTAATACTTTATCTCCCCCAATTAAATAACGATACTACCCAGTTTCTCCGATGATTTAAAAACAGATCAACTTAGAATTGGACAAAATGCTTGACTTAGGTATAGTAGAGAAATCTACAAGTGCGTGATCGAATCCGATCCTGTTGGTTAAGAAAAAGGACCACTCTTATCGGTTCTGCGTGGACTTTAGGAAGTTGAACAAGGTTACCGAGAAAGATGCTTATCCCTTCCCTTATGTTTCGGCGATTCTAGATCGTCTCCGGGATGCTTGATACATCACTTCGTTGGACATTAAGTCGGCATACTGGCAGATTCCACTGGAGGAAAAGGCAAAACAATATATCGCGTTTACTGTACCTCTTAGAGGGTTGTTCCAATTCAAATGGATGCCCTATGGTTTATCGAATGCAAGGGCTAATCGATACAGTGTTAGGTCCGGAACTTGAACCTTATGTATTTGTTTATTTGGATGACGTAATTATTTGTACACCTAATTTTGAGACACATTTGAGAGTTTTGGAAGACGCAATGACTCGTTTGACTGGCCAAGGCTTAACATTAAGCAAGAACAAGTGTAAATTTTGTCTAGCCGAGCTTATGTTATGTAATAAATGCAAAATTTTTATTTGTTGATCCAGACAAAGTGGCAGCCATTCTTAAGATTCCCACGCCCAGGTATGCACAAAAAGTCCGTCGAATTATAGGCATGGCTTCATGGTATCGACCTTTCATTCCTAATTTTTTCACCATCGTCGCACCACTTTCCTCACGAAGAAAAATGCTAATTTTGTGAGACCGCTCTAAACTCAATTAAGACTTGTTTAGTCTCCGTTTCTATTTTGACGTCCCGATTTTTCGGTCCCTTCTCGTTTGCAAGCCAATGCTTCTGGTTTCGGTGTTATTGCCGTGTTAACACAAATAATTGATGGGCAAGAACGGGTGGTTTGTTACTTAAGCCGTTCTCTTTATAAGAACGAGCGGAATCATTCCGTAACGGAAAAATAATGTTTCGCAGTCTTATGAGCCATTGAAAAACTTAGACCATATGTTGAAGGGTCCCATTTTACAGTTATTACAGATCACTATTCTCTGGTTTGGCTACACAATTTGAAAGATCCGTTAGGTCGAGTAGCTCGTTGGGCAGTTAGAATCCAGCAATATGATTATATTATTCACCGGAAGGGCAAAGAACATGTGGTTCCCGGTACCCTGTCCCGAACGATTCCAGTGATTGATACCCTTACTACCTCCTCTATTCCGGAAGATAAACTGAACCCGGACGTTTCTTCGGCCGATCCTCCTGATAAGTAGACCGCGAAGATGCTTAAGTTGGTAAGCGCTGATCTTATTGGGTATAACCGATGGAGAGTAATTGAAGGTAAGCTATTCAAACACTTCGAACCACTACCCAGAGCTGAGTGACGAAGAAAATAATTGGGAACGAGTAATTCTGAAGGCAGGACATCTGGCGATTCTTAAGAGACTACATGACAAACTCACAGCCGGTCATTTTGCATCCATAAAACCCACTACCGGGGTTTCCCAATGTTATTATAGGCTTAAGCTGAAGGCTGATGTCATTAGATACGTAAGTAGGTGTTCTGTGTGTGCGGCTCAAAAACCAGAGCAAAAACGATCTTTAGGGCATATGGCAGGTCAGCTGAGTGTCCATAAACCATGGAAAATGGTCGCTACAGACATAGTTGGACCTTTACCGTGTTGGACTCAAGGATATTCTTATATTTTAATCGTGGTAGACTATTTTGCCGAGTTTCCATTATTATTTCCGCTTCGATCCGCTTCCGCTGTTGCGGTTACGCAACGTATGGAAAATGACGCCTTCTTAATGGTTGGAGTTCTTCAGGTTATTTTATGCGATAATGTTGTGCAGTTTCGTAGTAAAGAGTTTAGTAGAATGACTTCATCGTATGGTGCGAGATTAAGGTTTAATGTTTATTATTATGCACAAGCGAATCCCAGTGAAAGGGTGAATCGTGTACTCAAAACCATGTTAGTTTCATACTGCCAGGAGAATCAACGAACTTGGGACAGATATTTGAAGAAGATTGCGCGTGCTATTCGTTCAGTATCCCATGAAGTTCTTGGAGTGTCTCCGTATTTCGAAAATTTTGGTTGAAATATGATCTTGGATGGTAATACTCGCTCTGAAGATTCCTCCATAGATTAAGGTGACGCTCAATCGTCGAGCGCCGTAGAATCTAACCGTATACCTCCTGCGATGGTGAAGTTGCACGAGGATATCGCGAAGCGAACTACGATAGCTTCGAAAAAGAATAAAAGACAATATAACTTACGGCGTCGTCTCGCTACCTTCGAAGTAGGTGATTCTGTGTGGAGAGGAAATTTCGTATTGTCAGATGCTTCACGCTTTAGGACAGCTAAGTTATCACAGAAATTTATCGGTCCCTTCTTGATTAGAAGTAAGGTTTCGTACTAGACGTACGAGATAAGTGATTCTTCAGCTACGTCGAAAGATTTATGGCACGTCAAGAATTTGAAGGCAGGCCTACATCGGACCGACCGACGAGACTGTCTTTGACGTGATCGACTTGGGTTGTGCGAAAGTTGTATGACTGCCCACCCTTCTCTATCTCTTCCTTTCTCTTCTTACTCTTTCCTATTGTTTTGTTCGCTCCTTATTGCTTCTTTCGTGTCGTATTAGTACCGGTTCACGTGAATCGGTACTAATCGCTTGCCAGGAATGGTCTTCGGCGGCTGGTAAGTTCCGTGAACGAAAGTTGTCCTTAGGAGACAGCTGGAGGTCATTTTCAACTTCGAGCCTATAGTGCTTCTTTTTCCTTTCGGTGGGCTTGACCTACCACAAGTCGCGGTTATTGTTCTCCTCTAGGTACACCCGGGAACTTGCGGGTTACTGCAGCTATTAGGCGATAGTTGTGAAGCGCCGGACATGTGATTGTGCGCTCAATTGTTTCATTTAGGGGCGAAATGATTGGGTAACCTGGTTAAGTGAACTCCCACACCTCCACCCTACTGTGTTGGTAGTCGGGGTAGAAGCCTGTGCTCCCTCATAGTACTAAATTCATTGCGTGTCGTGCTCGCCCTCTCTAATGCAGAGAGGAGCATGGATTTGGGGAAGCCCCCTTAAATTTGATGCTTGTTAGAAGCCCCGGTCGGAATGGAGTCAATGACGTGGCGGAGCTTCACTCCCATCTCGCACCGTCCGTGACCGTGGAAAGTGCACCATTAAATATCCCCCCCTCTTTAGAACAGGCAACAGCGTCGCTGCCCTATTTAAGTGTGGAGCACCTTAAGTTCCCGCGCCCTCTACTACCTCACGGTAAGGTGTGATTGTTGTTTTTTTATGTTGATGACTGCACGATCATGGCTTTATGAGTTTGTTTTTTTTGGGATGGTTAAGTTTTGTAGAAATTTTCGGTGAAAAATTCTTTTGCCTTGGGTGATGTCAGGTTTAGTTGGCGTCTTGCACCAATATTTGAATTTACCGCCGTACGTTTACGGTAAATGCGTGGTTGTTAGGACTACAAAAATAAATAGAGTCGGTTGGAACAAAAACACAAGAGACGAATTTTTCTCGGTGGCGATTAAAAATTAATTAAAAAAATAAAGTGACAGTTGTAAGCGATTTTCACTCTTGTGGACTACAAATATGAATAATTTGTACTAACGCGCCGTGAAACCACCGCGATGTGGCATTAAAACACGCGTAGGTCGTACGTGATTGAAAGCGGTTGTGAATGAGTGATTTTTGAAGTTTCATGGGTGAGTGCAATGTTTCCGTACGAGTATGTGTGGTGGAATCCCCACCTTGAGAAGCCAAATAGTGGGTTTTGGGGAAACTACCTGCTTTTCTTTTCACCACGTCCGCAGCTTCATAGGACGCGTGAGTCCACGTACAAATGCAGTAATATATAATAGTCGCTAGTGTTAAGTGTTTTTGTATGGCAGTGATAAGATGCGCCGAAGAACAAAATATAGAGGCGATGATGGAAATGTTGCAAAAGATGCAGGATAAAATAGATTCCAATCAAGAAAAAATGGAATCCAATCAAACTAAATTACAAGAAAAAATGCACTGCCATCAAAAAGAAATGAAATCCAATAAAACTAAATTACAAGAAAAAATGGATTCCAATTAAGAAAAAATAGCATCTAATCAAAATAAATTGCAAGAACAAATTACAAGCAAATTTAAAGAGGAAATGGAATCCAATCAAAGTACATTACAAAATGAAATTAAAGCAAGTCAAAATGCATTAAATGAAGAATTTAAATTAAGACAAATTAAATTAAAACCGGACCTAACAAAAGAAATAAAGGATGTTGCCAATGAGATATCAATAAAATAAGAGGAGGTAATCAAGAATGTGATGAACTACATCAAAAGTTTATCCTCTTGACTGTAAATAAAGAAGTTAGCATGCCTAAGAAGGAGACGTAACTAGTCCCTCGTGAACAATAAATCGATGCAAATATACAGCAAGTTGAACATTTGCCTGTTATTAAAAATGGCATGTCAAGTACTAGAAGACAAAACGCACTCACGTATGATGGGAAGACATCTTGGGCCAATTACAACAAACAGTTCGTGGCAGCCGCATCATCGAACGGATGGACTATTGAGGAAAAGGCAACAGCCTTAATAGCGGCTACGCGGGGATGCTTTAGACATTCTACAAACAATACCGGATGATCTACACAATAACTACGATTATCTTGTTTCACGATTGGAAACGCGATACGGAGATAAACATCTGCAACAGGTCTACTTTGCTCAGTTAAGAAATCGTGTACAGAAGATTGAAGAGAACCTCCAGGAATTCGAAGCTGAAATTGTGCTGCTAGTAAGATTAGCATACCCAAGGACTCCAGAAAGTTTTATTGAACAAATTGGGGTGCAAACGTTTGTCAATGGTCTTAGGGATTCTGAAACACAACAGGCACTTAGATTAGCACGTCCGCGTGATCTCGTGCATTGGCTCACGCACTGGAATTTGAAGCTGCCAAACAAGCATCAAAGGACCATGACCAGAGGAAGAGGTCAAAGTCGGTGTTTAGAGTATAAAAGAAATGCTATTGAGACTACTTAAGACGCAAAAATCAAAGGGACGTAAACCACAATGCTGGAAGTGCGGTAAATGGGGACATGTACAAAGAAATTGCCAAGAGGCTATAAACAGTTATGCTGACAATACAAAGCATCAGGAAAACTAAAAAGGACCGAGGTGAAGGGAAGAATATCGATCACTGCTAGCCATGTTCTGGATGTCATCAACCAAGTGGCATCATTAAAACATCAACCGGATAGTCTCTGGATATTGAGATCGGTTGTAGGAAGTTAACGCATCGTTTACTAGTAGCGGATATTGCGGAATCTGTTATATTGGGTATGGATATAATTTCTCAGTTTGGCTTTGCCGCCAAGCAGCGAAACAACCGGTTGGAGGGGTAGGATGTATAAGAATTCTAGAAACCAGCAACATAAATATTGGTAGTGGTATTCTGGCTGGAAGAGTTTTGAACGAGGCCTAGGAAACAACACCTGATTGCTTGATGAATGTCAATACCTTTCAGGTGCCTCTAAAGAAGGGCACTGAATTAGGGTCATGCATACCTGTTTCATGTGTGGTACGTTGTACAAAAGCCAGTGAGAAAGTTTTGCTCATAAAGAATTTATCCAAACTGCATGCCACACTCGAATCCTTGGATAACGGGTTATCTTTTGAGCGCAAGGTCAAAGCAAGTCAGTTGATCCAACGATATGCCGATATATTTGCCACCGATGACTGTTTGAAAGGAAGAACAAATGTTGTGACGCACAAAATAAATACCGGTGATGCGCAACCAATACATCAACGACCCAGGAAGCTACCTTTATCCAAACGAGAGGAAGCCGAACAGATAATCAAAGACATTGCCCGTGAAGGCATAATAGAGACATCTAGTAGACCTTGGGCATCGCCAGTTATATTCGTTAAGAAGAAATATGGTAGCACTCGATTCTGTGTAAATTACCGTCGTTTAAAAAATGTGACCAAAACGACACCTAGCCTCTACCCAGAATTGACGAAAATTTAGACACTCTTTCCGGTTCCAAATTGTTTTCGACTTTAGATATGAAACGTGCATATTGGCAAGTCGGTATGGAGCCTGATCAGCGGGAAAGACAGAATTCTCTATTGGATCTGGTGTCTAGCAGTTCAGTGTGATGCCTTTTGGCTTGTGAAATGTACCAGCGACGTTTTAAAGGCTAATGGAATTTATCTTGAGAGAATTACCTTGGCAAACATGTCTAGTATACTTGCATGATGTCATAGTTATTGGGAAGACCTTCGACGGACACCTGAAAAATCTCGAAGAGGTTTTTCAAAGACTACGAAGTGCACATCTACAATTCAGTCCGAAAAAGTGCAACTTGTTTCAAAACAAAGTGAAATACTTGGGTCATGTAGTCTCCGAAAAAGGTGTGGCAGCTGATCCATAGAAAATTGAGTCAGTACGAGAATGGCCACAACCGAAAGATGTTAATGAATTAAGAAGCTTCTTGGGGTTATGCACTTACTATCGTCGATTTGTACGTAGATTTGCAGACATCGCAAAGCTCCTTACAAAACTTACTGAAGAAGACAAGTCATATTTATGGAGCAATAGCTGCTAGGAGCAATTTGAAACGCTTAAACGAACATTGATAACGGCACTTACACTCAGTTACCCTAGAATAGAAGGAAGGTTTAACTTAGATACTGATGCTGGTCACGTCGGCATCGTGCTATCGCAAATTCAAGACAGACAAGAACGAGTAATTGGGTATTTTAGCAAAGTGTTGTCCAATCCTGAGGGAAACTATTGTGTTACGCGCAAAGAATTGCTAGCGATGATAAGGCCGTTGAACATTTTTACAAATACGTTTATGGACGAAATTTCTTATTGAGAACTGATCACGCAGAGTTGAAATGGCTCCTGCAGTTTAAGAATTCAGAAGGCGAGATAGATTGAACGGCTGCAAGAGTATGATTTTGAAGTTGAACATCGTACCGAAAAAATTCATAGAAATGCTGACGTTTTACCAAGACGGCCTTGCACAGAAGATTTCAAGCATTGTACTCGGTTGGAGTCAAAAGTTGAAGATCCTATTATCAACCGTACTACTGTAAATAACGATGACTGGAACCCGGATAATGTCAAACAAGATCAATAAAACGACCCAGATCTGAAGGTGCTATTAAAATGGAACAACAAAGATCGAAGACCAGGTTGGGAGGAAGTGGCCTCGTTTAATCCCATTAAACCCAATGGGACTCATTGCAAGTTCAGAACGGCCTTTTGAAAGGAGCACTGGAAAATGATGATGGAAGTAAAAGTGAATGCAGGTGGTTCCGAAAAACAGAGTATCGGCAGTTCTACGTCAGCTGCATGGTGGTCCATCAGAAGGACATATGGTAATAAAGAAAACTCTGGAAAAGATTCGTGAAAGATTTTATTGGATGAATTGCAAGGATGATGTTGAGGAATGGTGTTGAAGATGTGTAATATGTGTAACTGGGAACGCTCCATTGGGGAGGCAAAAAGCACCGATGCGGCAATATAATGTGGGTAATCTAATTGAAAGTGTAATCATCGATATAGCTGGTCCATTTCCAGAAACCGAAGCGGGAAACAAATACATGCTTGTTGATACGGACTATTTTAGTAAGACCGAAGCATACGCTCTACATAATCAAGTCGAGACCTTGGTAAAAGAACTGTTTAGCCGTTTTGGAATGCTTTTGGAAGTACACTTGGACCAAGGAAGTAGTCTCTGCCAATTGCTTAAAATACGCAAAACCAGAACAACTGCTCTTCACACACTGTCAAATGGAATGGTAGAACGCATGAATCGAACAATGGGGAAGTATTTGTCAAAAGCTGTTTCAGAGCTTCAAAGAGATTGGGACCTGTACTTGCTTCTGTTCATGATGGCATATCGATCAGCAGTACACGAAAGAACAGGAGAGACCCCAGCTAGAGTGTTGTTTGAGCGTGAAAAAAGACTACCGTGTAATTTGGAGTTTGGTAATAAGCCTCGAGAGGAGGAGGTTGTTGGAAATGCGCATGCTGAAAGCCTATGAAGGAAACTAAATTCTATTCATGCGAGAGTTTGTAATAACATCCAGATTGCCAGCGATCGAATGAAAATCCGGTATGATGGAAGTTCCAAAATGGGAGGATTTCAACCCAATGATCTAGTCTGGTTGTACCAATCTCAGCGACGACGACGTCTATCTCCCAAATTGCGGAGATCTTGGGAAGGTCCGTATAAAGCGGTAAAAAATATCAACGATGTAATCTACCGAATTATGAAATTGCCCAGAAGAAAGCCCAAAGTGGTTCACATGAATCCGTTAGCGCCTTACGCTGGGAGGAATGCAGAACCGGAACAGCAAGGTTGTGTGCAAAGGACTGACCATTTTGAAGTGGAAGTATTAGGAGTCAAAAACAGCGAACAATCATTCACTGACTTTATTACAACGTATTCGGGACACCACAAAGCTAGATTTGGGGTTACCACTGAGGAGTACAGAAATCTGTAGTAGGAGTACCCTTTGGCCCATTGTGTCGCTAAAGACGTCCGAATGTCCCGTGGCATCGCAGTTGAATTTAAGAAGAGGTGTGGTGGCGTAGAAGAAATACTGCAACAAAATCCAGAAATTGGAAAGGCATGTCACCTACTATGCCGTCACCGCCAAGGTATGCGAAGTATTGCTACCTCGTGACGAAAGCATTATCCTAACAAAAACCACGCTATCAAGACTTGTGGGAGGAATTATGTGATTTAAGAAAACATATTTGTACCGGTGCCAATAGAAAATTAGCTGTTCCAAAGCTCTGCTGCGGTCTAGACTAGCTTAGTTAGCGCGTGGTACAGAACATGTTGGAGGTAGTGTTTCGAGGCACTGTTGGAAACCAAATGGACTCCACCAACGACGAAATCTGTGGACTGCCGTTTTATTAAGAAATGGGGCTGCAAGTATGGGTCGCAGTGCAGATTCTGACATTCGCCAAGACAAGTAGGACCATTGCCAGTGCTAAGTCCAAGGTCACTGTTACGGGACGTAACAGTCTTATGGAGGGGGTAGTGTAACAAAAATTAGAAACAATAAATGGAAAATTCTAGAATCATCTAGAATGTTTTCCTTATAATAAAATAGGTGATATAATCACGATGACTCCTTGCGGTAACTGATACCTGTCAATTATTTAGGTCAGCAATGAGTCATAGCATTACAAATTATTACATCATTATTAAGAGTAATATTCTGGAATCTTTTATTTCTATTATTCTAGAATTTATCTTTCCCATATAAACGGCAGATTAAATTCTCTTAGTTTGGTTTTTGTTAGAATCTTGTGCTGTAAGTTACTGTATACGTAAATGTAAATATAAATAGACAAATAGAAATAAAAGTTTGTTGAAAGTCCATTGTGAAATAAATATTAAAAAATTAAAAGAAATAAGTGTAGTATTAGTGAATATAAATAAACATTTTAAAAACACTTAACTAGTTTCGTTACAATATTTACAAATGCGGAAGAAATTTACAAAATAAGCTAAACTAATTTCAAAATGTAGAATTAAATTAATATTTACAAAATTTTACGTGGTTACTCTTTCTATGAATTAAAAATTAAACAGTGATCTCTTTAATTATCATTTAGCAGGTGCCCCCAAGCTAATGTACTGTATCCATCAGAACATATAAACCACTTATCGTCATTTCCGCTTAATGCAGTTTTACACTGATTAATCGTATAATTTCCATGTTGATATGGTCTGAAAAGGTTTTGTTGTAAAAATAAAGAGTCACTAGCATCTAAACATGTTTTATAGTCATCGCCACTTGTGTTTAATTACGCACTTTTTCACGCCCTTTGCCTTTTTTGTCCATTCAATGCAATCATTATATGTGGAGTATGCATATAATTTAGGGCAAAGCTCAACTATTTCGTGAAGAATTTTCCCGGCGGCTTCATCCTACATTAAACCTACTACGACTTTATTCAGTAGAGGAATTTTATATTTATTATCAGGATTAAAATTACTAGTATCAAATCGATCAATATTGGTATGCATGTCCTTATATAAAACATCAGTTTCGAAGAGTAATATAAAACTGTCCGTGTCAGTATAACAGAGTGTGGCATGATTCTTATAAGTCGGTTTAATGTAATCATAATAAAAGTCATACATTAGGTACTTAGATAATTTCAACACTATGAAACCCGCGTAAATTGGTTTGTTGTATGCCACCTTCAATCTTTCCAACCGAACGGCAACTAAATTTTCATTGAATATGGAGGCGCTTTTCATATTCGCTTTTGCTATAAGACTTTCCGCATCGCGTCTTTTACCGATATCCTCCCAGTGATTTATCAGTTTAACGTCAACACGCTTGTTAACTTTCTCCATTGTCTTATCATAAATGCTATTTTCATTAATTTGAAAAAATCTTCATCAAATACATTCCTAGCACGCTGTCGTAAATTTGTATTCAAATCAATGTATTGTTTTAACCAAAAAGATTGTTTAAATTTCAATATGTAACTTCAAGATCATGTTTTAATGCTTGCTTGAGATTCTTATAATGGGGGGGGGGGGG
>JAHWXV010189949.1:0-14885 GCA_024586415.1 Phrixothrix hirtus
CAAGTGGAGGAGCAAGTCTGAGTAAATGTCATCAAGAATTTCATTGATAGAGTAACTACATGTAGAGCAAGTCATGGAGGGCATTTGCCAAATATTATTTTTCATACATAAACGGAAACATATACCCTTTTTTGTAGTAATATAAAAATATATGACATTTCATGAAAATACAATATTTGTTTTCTTTATTAAATCCGGCGTTCTTATTGGGACACCCTTTAGATTGAAGACAAAAAGCTAAATTGAAAAACTACTTCCAACCAACAGTAATCAACATGGAAACCCTATTATGTTAAGAGGGGGAATTCAATAGGCGTTTTAAGTAAATGGCGCCATGGGTATATTTCTTAACTACTTAGTTTAGTTTTAAATTAACCAAGGAGTTTCTCTAATACATTTTTGAGAATTGATTAACCGAAAGTAATGGCATATTAGTTGTGAACATATCTCAAAAACAAATCATCATATGAAAATTCAAAACTATATTTAAGTTTTCTATCTTCCGTACATGAGATGGCAGGAATTTAGTTAAGATCGAATGATCGGAAGTGTCACTTTATTCTTGCAATCTTCAAGATTTTGCGATTTTCTCAAAAACGTTTATAACAATTTTTCTGAAACTTGCTACAGTTCTTATGTCTTTGACATCCTTTTACATGAATTTAGGGATTTTCCTGAAAAATTGCGTTGAAGTGAGTTATCAGAGAAAATCTCTGGAGATAGATGACCGTTACAATTATCGTTCCCAAAATAAACATAAATAATATTTTTATCATTTGTGGACATTTTCATATTTGTATATCTATGTTGTAGCAGTAACATTGTCCTGTTTCGGTTACTTTATTTTTCTAAATACATAAACAGCATAATGTTTCATATTTTAATTAATTTTGTTGAAAGTATATTATTATAGGTAAAATTGTTTAAAACCTCTGGAATTTTTCTTTCTAAGTTTTCAAAATTTAAAAGAAAAATGTTTTTATTTTATACAATTTTTATCAGATTAAAATGGTCGTGCTAACACTCCTCATTTTACCTTCGAGTACATAATTTTGGTGATTTTTGACTGTATAAGTTCAAAATTAAAAATTCATTTTTCTTATGTTTGATCAATCTTTTACTCCAATTTATTGAGTAAGTTTCGCTACTGTTTAAATTTCTTTGATTCTTATCGGTTAACTTTTTTATTGTCTTCTGGAGGCATTTTTATCTAAAAGCCCTTAATTACTTATAAATTACATCAAGAATTGTTCCTAAGAATTCTTTTGGGAGGAACACCTGCAGACTTTGTTGCTAGACATCATTTTTGAGAAAGAAGCTTCCGAATTTCCACCCTCGTAAAGGCAACTGAAATCTTTCCAAAACTCCTGAAACAGAAGGTGTTACCGTGGAAGATGTGCATTTTTTATTTATCTTTGACTGCTACTCCATACCGAAATGTTGGTTATTAAGTGAATCATTCTTTATTATCGTTGAACTGTATAAATATCGTTTACTAATTGTTCAGCATTTCGGTAATATAAATTGTTTAATCTTGCATTGATATTAGACTCGTCAGTTTACTTTGATATATTAGAAGATAAAATTCTAAAGCTGCCTGTTTTCATTAAATCACTTGAAATATGAATATTGTTTTAAAAAATATCAGTTTAATGAACTTTTGTGAGCTTGTTTTAAGGCCTTGAAATAAATAATTTAGATATTAGAAATCAGTAACTTTGACAGTACATTTATTAAATACTTTGAATTTATTTCACAATTATTTTACTGTTATTGAATTCAATTGAATTAATATGATCTATATTTATACTTTACAATATTTTTTTTGTTTCATATTTATTGATTTACAAATTTATTTCACATTTATATTATACTAAAATCCAAGCAATTAACACTCTTGGTTGGCGCCCATTTTTTTTGTTTAGAATCTCCAGATTTACGACCCCTAAATATTGTCCGTTATGGTACAAAACTTCACCGAGACCGCCACATAAATATTCTGTTTAAAGTCAACTTAATCGACTCGATTCTTACAACTTAAATTAAAAAGAAATATTTTCCAACTCACTCACGTGTGAGGTTACAATGTACGTAAGAGAAAGTTGTGTGTTGTCTCAAACCAGATTTTTACATTTTAATGTAAGAGTACCAGTTATAAAAAATAAAATCAATTTTTACTTTCTCTTTCCTATATGAAATTTAGTACAGGGTATTTTAGTGGGAATACACGTTTTCGGGTCCCCTGAGTCTGAAAATCATGTTTTTAAAAATTGGTTTGACTGTGTGTGTGAACAGGATATCTCGAAAACAAAAAATCGTAGATAAACCAAATTTTATATTTGTTTGTATCCATCCTCTCACGTGACTGCAACAATTTCATTAGAATCCAATAATCGGAAGTGCCAGTTTACTCTTTTGTCATTTTTTGGTTTTTGGAGATTTTCTCGAAATCGCCTCGAACGATTTTTTTAAAATTTTTATGTTTGTTTTTTATCTTATTCGCATGAAACGTTAACAATTCAGTTAAAATCTAATGACTGGAAGTGACACTTTACTCTTGTCATTTTTTGATTTTTCGAGATTTTCTTGAAATCGGGTCAAACGATTTTTTTTAAATTTTCTATTTAAGTTTTTTATCGTCTTCACATGAGACGTCAAGAATTTAGTTAAAATCTAATGACCGGAAGTGCCACTTTGCTCTTTTGTCATTTTTTGAGATTTTTTCCAAATCGCCTTGAACGATTTTTTTAAAATTCTATATTTAAGTTTTTTATCTTCTACACATGAGACGTCAAAATTTATCTAAAAGCTAATCACTGGAAGTGCCACTTTATTCTTGCGATTTTTAAGTTTTTTTGCAATTTTCTCAAAAACAGCTATAACATTTTCTTTAAAATATGCTACGATTATTATCTATTTAATGCCCCTTTATATGAACTTAGCAGTTTTTCTGAAAAAATGCGTTGAAGCAATTTATCAGAAAAAAATTCCGGAGTTAAGCTGCATTTTGCCTGTCCAGTAACCTGGATAGGTGTCCTTTACAATTATCATTTTCAAAATAAACATTAATAATAATTTAATCATTTGTGGATACTATTTGCATATCTACATGCGTAAGAGAAAGTTGTGTGTTGTCTAACACCAGATTTTTTTATAATAAAATGACCCTTAAATTTCTTAAATTTTATTCAAAACAATTTGTTTAACATCAGAAAATTAAAGATTGCCACTAGTTTGCACAACGTACCTTTGTTTGCGAAAAAATACATAGAAGACTTCATAAATACAAGCAATCTATTTTGACTTCTTATGCTGCACAATTTTAACACATTTCAATAACGTTTTTAAATATAATCTGGTATAATTTCACCAGAAAAATGATTTGTATTGAAACGATTTTATTTAAAGGATATGGTGCACAGCTTTATTACATAATTAATAGTTTAAATTGATTGTTTAAGAAAAATGCATCCTTACAACCTTTAACCTTGGAGATGGTTTTGAGTAATATTCAAATCTTAAACAATCAGTTTAATAATAATTTTACAAGTGTAAATACATCTCTACAATAAATGTACATCTTAACATTATATAAATTTTCTAACGGAACAATATTTTCCTAAACCTACTTAACAGCCAATATGGAAGACTTTTGGAAGACTTGTTAATTTTATTGCTAAAATTGTATTTTACTATACTCTAAACATATGAAACAAAAATATAATATAACATTAAAAAGCAGTGTACCTGATAAATACAGCTACAATGCTGTAAGAGCTACAGCTCTATAATCTTTTGTAACAATTACTAACTTTCTAAAGTTTCAGAAGTGCAACTCTGCAACACTCGTTCGTTAGCTGCCACTATCAAAGTGTTTGTAGTATATAATAAAATATATTCTCTAAAATACAGTGTATATATATAATAAAAATAAAAAAATTATATTCCTCCAATGCATAAATATTTTACATGAGTATATTCATCGATTCCGAGATGAGAACCTTCTCGACCAATTCCAGATTGCTTTACACCTCCAAATGGAGCTTCAGTAGTTGATATCATACCTTCATTAATCCCAACCATTCCGCTCTCTAAAGCACTACTTACTCTGAATATTTGAGAAACATCTTCCGAATAAAAATATGCAGCTAACCCCTGATCTGTCGAATTTGCAATGTCTAGTGCTTGTTTTTCATCATTAAAACAAATAATTGGAATAACCGGTCCAAAAACCTCTTCATGATATATCTGCATACTATCTTGAACATTAACCAAAATTGTGGGCTCATAAAATAATTTTCCAATAGAATCTGCTGGTTTGCCCCCAATTACTGCTGTTGCTCCTTTTTGTAAAGCATCTTGTACAATTAGAGATACTTTTTTATGTTGTGCTTCATTAATTAAAGGACCAATTGTAATATTAGGTTGCATTCCATCTCCTATTTTGAGATTTTTCATTTCTTCTAATAAAGATTCTACAAAACAATTGTAAACGTCAACATGAACTAAAAATCTATTTGATGCTACACATGTTTGACCGCAATTCCGAAACTTTGATGCCATCGCTCCTTTTACGGCCTTGTTAATATTTGCCGAAGGGAAAACGATAAATGGCGCATTTCCTCCTAATTCTAAACTTATTTTCTTAATTCCTGGAGCGCATTGAGCATAAAGTAATTTTCCTACAGCGGTAGATCCTGTGAAAGATAAACCAGCAACTAATGGACTTTCACATAAAACTTTACCAACAGGACCTGCCTTTTTACGGTCACTTGTTATAACATTGAAGGTGCCATTTGGAAAATTAGCTTCTTGTGCAAATTGAGCTAAAGCTAGTGCGGTAAAAGGAGTATCTTCAGAAGGTTTAACTACACATGTACAACCTGATGCTAGGGCTGCACTTGCTTTACGAGTAATCATAGCATGCGGAAAATTCCAAGGGGTAATTAAACCAGCTACACCTATTGGCTCTTTTATAATCATTATCTTTTTAGTTCGAGTTGGGCTTTCTATAATTTGACCATCAATTCTTCTTGCTTCTTCTGAAAACCATTCTACGAAGGAATTTCCATAAGTAACTTCGGCTAATGATTCAGATAATGGTTTGCCAGACTCAGCAGTCATTATTTCTGCAAGTGTTTGTTTATTAGTTTCAAGTAGATTATACCATTGGCGTAACAACTGTGCTCTTTTCTTAGCAGTACTTAACTTCCATGATTTAAATGCTTCTGCGGCTGCTGTTATAGCCATGTTTACATCTTCAACATTCATATCAGGAACAGCTCCCAGTACACATTGGCTTGAGGGATTTAAAACTTTAAAAGTATTTCCACTTTTAGCATTAACCCAGTTACCATTCACATAACATTTATCATGAAAACAAGTTTTTCCTAAATTTACTTTACTTTTACTTGCAGAACTAAAATTACGAATTATCGGAATCATAATTAATTAAAATAATTTTCCAAATCAACACTGAAGACAACAAAGGTTAAATTAATCAAAATAAAGCATAGATAAGACTAGGTTATATAGAGTTAGTATCCTTCCCAATATCACAAATAGAACATTTACGAATATTTTTCATATTGAACAAAATTTATACACTATATATAGGGTAGATGTTTTAAAATAACCTCATAAAATGTATAAAATGTTTTTCTAGGTTATTAACAATCACGGTTAGCAATACTTACAGACGAATTATCAAAAATCATAGGTTTATAAAATGTGAAAATAGAACAAGTATAAATATATAAATTTTTATCTTCTTGCGGTTAACTGTAATCATAATAATTGTTTAAATTAAATATGTAGATTCTCATTCAACTGCTAGGAATTAAAATATCAACTTGTCTAAAGTTGTCAAATTAATGGATTTTTTATGTAGCTGTAATAAATTAGGGCATCGATAATGAGTTCATGGACACGAATAAAGCGCCAATAACGTTTCTCTTTCAATAGCAGTTCGTAAATACGGTTAAATTCGAATGATTATATACCTCATTTATTTGCTACTATTTATAAAAATATATTAGAGAAGGACAATGCTAAAAATAGTACTACGAACACTGGCTATACTTATTTGAAAGTTCCGTAAAAGTTTAAATAAATATCTTTGTGATTAAAAATATACCTTCTATGGTTCAAATAAAATTTGTAAGAAATCACCGAATCAATTTCAACGCATACAACGCCATCTTACACTGTTAGTATCCATATTTTAAATCAATGGTTCTAATATTGGCTAAATAATCGACATGGATACATTCCAATTATTTAATGAAAGTTTACTACAGTTTGCTTGTTAGATATATAAATACACTATACTGGATGTTGTACTAGTCAAATGAGTAGATCTATATAAGTACGAAAATACTTTTACATGATTTTCAAATTTGCAATTTTTAATTGTTGCAAAATATTGGCTATTGACCATTTAAAAAATATGTATTTATATTTTTGCAAATTGAATTATAATTTAAGAATATTTTATGACGGGCACATTGAACTCGTTATAATATTAATATTTTTATATTAAATTTGAAATCGGTAACATCAAGAATACAGATATGTATACATATTTAGATCACTTAGCACCAATTTCACCAAAGTATTTAACCGTCGATTAGCTTAATCGTGTAATTATTATCGCAGCAACGATTGTAGTTAACAAGTATTTGTATCGAAAATGATCAAGTTTGAATAATCTATGATTAAATATTTTACTTAGTTTAGTAAAAATCTACTTAAAATAAATACTTCATTTTTTGATAACTACATCGCATTCACCATTTTAAAAAAAATTTAGGTATGCCAACTCTATTTTAATCAAATAGGCTTTAATTAAAAAGGACATTAAAATTTAATAAGGGTGTAGGCCTACAAAATTAAAAAATTTCATTTCTCATTTCTATTCACTGTACTTACGTCAACGTGCATTTCACTCTAATTGTTAATTATTAATGAGAGACATCACATACATTGTCAGTACCATTCACTGCACGTAACACGTAACGGAGTAGGCGGTGAAATTTTGACGCAGGGCGTAGTTTAAGTGGACCTTAGACGAGCAGTTTTATTGTAAATACTTACAAATATTGACAATAATACATCTACTGATCATGTGAAGACAAATACTGATTTACTGTCCGTATACTGATATAATTTTGGAATCCTAAAAATATTTGATCGGTATTGTGAGCGTAGCAAAGTTACTGATGGAATACTCCCCATCTCTGAACATGATGTAAGCGATGAGAACAAAGAAGAAACCAACAAGAAAATATTATTAATACATTTTATTGTGACTTATCATTAGTTACCTAAATTATGGAACACATAATCAAAGGAATACAGTAATAGAAATAAAAGATCGATCACCAAGAACTATTACACATTTATAAAAAATAAGGAAATACGCGACTATTGAGTAGGAGTAATTACAGAAAAAGATTGAAAAAATAAAAGACTCAACACGATCGAGTTCTACCGCAGAAGATGTATATAAACCCAATTGCTGTTATACGGAGCATTAAAATCCCTCAGTGATTCGGAGACGTACATCTAGGCAGGAATAGAATAAATATACAGACGGTATAGTTATATACTTATCGACTTAATTACATGACTAAAATCAATCTTCATTATTAAAATTTTAGGCATTAATAGACGTTAACATAAATAGTAAGTGATTGCATAAATCACTGATCATACTGAAATAACTGCGATAATCCTTAGCAACATTTCCGGGACTAAAACGCCACATTTAGTCACTTGTTTCCATAAATTAAACGACACTCTTAATCTCAAGGGATTAAAATTAAAATAAAATAAATCTCTCATAAACAAAGTAAATCCATGGCAACAACAAGAATTAACCAATTAACAATTTTAATTGGTTAATTTTTGTTATTGACGTGGCTTTACTTTGTTTACGCGGTATAAAGTATTTTAATTGGGACTAAAGTAAAATTTTAATCCATTGAGATTAAAAGTATCACTTTAGTCATGAAAACGAGCGACTAAATGTGGCGTGTTAGTCCTGGAAGTGCAAAAAATTATGAATTGCTGAAAGCGTTACTTCGTAAATAAAATTTAAATAAGTTTTGCCGCGAAGCATACATTGAGAAATTAAATGATTTGTCAATGTCAAAATCTTCGATCCTTTTGATTTCAAATTATTTGAAAGTAGAAAAATAATGCATATACCTCAGGAATAAAGTGCTTTTTAGTTCCTCGAGAGATTATTTTCTTGCTATCGCTCAAGAAATAAACTTCTCGCTCGGGATTAAAAGATGCACTTTAGCTCCATGGTATATAATGTAATATTAAGCTATTGTGAATAAAAATCCACCATATTGTAATACACCTAAATAAAAAATGAATGGCACTATACAGGATGTTTTAGGTAATATTGACATTACTTTTAAGGGACGAAAGTAGACCCTACAGACACCCCATAAGCGTAAAATTAAAAGCAATACGAATACAAGAAGTGCTTGTTTTCTAATTATGTACAACAAGCTGCTTATGGTTGCATTCAGACTAAAACTGTTAAATCATTAACAAAATTATAACTGACCTACCTACAGAATCAACTTAAAGTGAAATGCGATTTTATAGCTATAGCAGGCGCATTTAGATTTGTGTACTGTAACAAATAACAGGATAGGGCTATTGTCCTTTCACACAATTGGAAGAATTTAGAAATAATATATACAAGTGTTTAACAATTTTGAACTAGTTATTTGTTAATAACTGATAATAATAAAAAAATAGAGTCTAGTGATCCATCGTACTAAGAAAATGTGTTTAAATATAAAGACAGCTTAAGCAATTATTTATTGACATTTGTTAATTTTACACCTAAAAAATCTGTTTTCATTTCTGAAATTGCGTGACGTCATCCTACACTTAAAATAAAAATACTTTAAACACTTTTTAATACAATGGCTGAATAAAAATTAGTTTTATGCTGTCCTTATTTAAATTATTAGTGACTAAACCCTGTTTTTAGGCATGGTTAATTTCTTGTTAAGAAAAAATTGTTTTCTTATGTTATCATAAAATTCGTTAATTGACATGAAAATTTAACTGTTTGTTCATTTAAAGATTTTACCAGGAACAAAATGGATATTACCAAACTTACCGTTAAAATATCTTCATAAAAATGTTCAAATAAATCACTATTGTTTTGAATACATAATTGAGCACAACTTATGATGGATGCGTAGATTCTACCGAACAAATTGGCATTTGCACGAATTTCTTCTGCAGCTACTTCAATTTATACACGTAGATCTGCTTCAGTAGCTACTTTTGTCCTATACACTAGTGTTTTAAAATATCCCCAAATGCAAAAATCGAGGGGAGTTAACAACTAACATATTACACATGTAACGCAAACTAAACACAATAATGTCTTCATTTCAGAGCTTATTTATGTCATATTTAACTTAGCCTTAGTGAATAAGTAAGTAATTATGAAGTATGGTCCATTAAAAAGATGGATTTAAACGCAGTAAAATAAAAACGTAAATTGTTACGTGAATGGACCTTTGACACGTTTTAGATTTTTCTAGTTGGTTTTGTAACAGTATTCAGAAGAATGGCATAATATTTACCCAATTCGACTTAGAGTAATCAAACATTATTTTATACGCTGTTTCAAAAGCAATTTTAAGAAAGTGATATTAGAGGAATATTGTAATAGTTGATATTTTTGAAACAATCTTATCTTATTAGGCTTAATGTAATTACCTTACGTTTTGAAGCTTTCAAAACGGTTTTCTCTAACATTTTCTTGGGATACATAATTAATTACCTAAATGGCCAATTAGATTGTCTTAAAACTGTTAGCTACACTATTACAAATTCCTTTAGTATCATTTTTGTGAAATTGCCTTCGAAACTACAAATAATTAAAAATGTTAAAGTACAGATTTATTTCTCTTAATCAATTTTTCATTTTACAGTTTTTAAATCCATATTAATTGAATTCTACCTATGTAGGTACTTTATCATTACAGACTTGCACAATTTTACTAACATAAAAGCACCAATCAGATAAACACGGTGTAGATGAGCACAATTTGCGATTTAATTTTTATTTTAATTTTGCGCTTATTGGGGTGTCTATAGGGTCTGATTTCATCCCTTAAAAGGACTGCCATATTTTCTGAAATGCTGTATATGCACTTCAATATATTATTTCACGTAATCTAATTAAAATTATATATTATATTAAAAAAAGTTTGTTCCGCTCAATTGTTTCCATCGATCACTACAAAAACTTGCTTAGTTTGTACACTCCAATTTTAATACCAATCCCTTGAATTATTTTTGAGTTATCGTGAACGGAAAATCTTGCACAAACAGACAGACATCACGCTAAAATTACTATGATCGTATTCAAGGCGCCTAAGAATGTGAATATTTGTTAAAATCCATATACGTGAAATTTTGACCCATTTTAATAAGTTTCCTATACTCTCGTATACTGGGGAAGTCAAAAATATACAAAATTTGTTAAGTATCGTAAATTGATTAGTATTTAATGTAATATTAAAAATTGACCCTCAGAATTTTAATTTTTAAACCCACATTCATTCAGAAATTAATTAATCTGAATTGTCGCCATCTGTTTAACAATTATATAATTAGATAATAACACATAAATTAAAATTACGTGAGTTACAATTTAAAATTACAATTATTGCCTTAATAGCATAAAAATGAGTAACCAATACACAATAATACTATTAAAGACTCTCCTATATAAATATGTGTAAGATAAAAAAGTTCGGAATAATGCATTTAAAATTTAAAAACCAAGTTCTAGAAAAAATATTTTAATTAATATAGGTATGCTTGCATAAAAATGGCCTAAGTTAATTTTTTATTGACAATTCCTTCGGCCTTGTGAGAAATCCTTTATTTGTCTAAGTAGCGCGACAGTGCCTAAGTCTTGGCCCATTACACGAGCTATTTTAAAAAAAAACAGCCATTCAATAATATAAAACAAAAATGATATTTAGGATCCAAATAAGCAAGAAACGTCTTAAAATCAAAAAGCAATTGAATTTAAAATCCCACCCAGTCTATGAAGAAATTCTTCTAAAACATTATAAATGGATTTCTAATCAATTTAATCATATTTATTGTCTAATACATGCTTTGGACTTCTAGGCTAGTTAGTCTATTCACCTATAACCTAGATTTCAAAAAATCACAGAACAGAAATCCAACAACGTAAAATAAGAAAATCGATGTATTCACTCCATTGAGCCACGTCTACCGGTCAATCTTTATGTAAATGTTTGTTCGAAAACGTACGAGCAAGAACTGTAAAATGAGGGATGCATTATCCTATTGATGGACCATCTTTATTTAGTACAATATTGGTAATGCAAGAATTAACGCATCTCGAAGAAAACTGACTTACCTCTGTAATGAAATGTTTTTGATTATTCTTGTTCACGTGACGGGTTACAAGTTTTCTCATGATTTTACTTACTTACGATTGATTGAAAAAAATGACACTCTTTTTGCTGAGTTCTTGTTTTGTCTGAAATCCAGCTATAATAAGAATTTCAGTTATTTGCGTCTTCGTAAGAACCCTACCTAGTGTTAACGTTTAATCAAAAATGACGAATATAAGTCAAGAAAGTAATTCACCAAAACAGTTTACACATCAGTGTTCTCGGTTGCTATTTAACAATTCAAGTTTACATTTGGAAATCTTTTTCAACGCTACTAGATCTATTAAATCGAGAAAATTTTTTAAAAATTCGTCAAAATGAAAATCTGAGAGTTCTAGAATTTGAAAGAATCGTCTCATAATCAAGTGATTATATATAAGTTAATTCCTGTATAAAATTTGTAATAGTGAGTGAAATAATTTATGACACAGTTACAAGGATTTTTTTAAATAGTGTACCTTTAAGAATCCCCCTATTAGGACAGTCCTTTGGTTTTCTTTTCTTATTGCATTTAAAACTACTAATAATTAAGGACATCTAATTCTTGTATGTTGGGTTGCATATTAAATTACACTGACACAATTACTGTTTTTTTTTTAATTTTTAACATGGTTCAATTTGTTTTTTTTATTTTTAAGTAGTTCCTTGTTTATTTTTGATAATAAATATTAATTGTTACTTGATAAATTTTCCAAAATTCACTATTGGGGATATATAACTATTAATTAATTAACAAACTAGTCTTGCCCCAAGAAAAAAAACAATTGCAATTTTAAATGTTCAAATTATTTTATTTAATTAGGTTGGTCCAACGTTTTCACCCTAATCACTGGGCATCTTCAGGACTTCGATTTAAATATATTTTGTTAATTGCTACATTAGGACATTATTTGAAAGCTTAATTGGTTATAGATTAAAATTTGTCAACAGGTAAAACAGTAAAATTAGTTAAATAGATGAAAAACACAAAAATACAATTTTTGTCAGTTAAAATTATTAAAAGATTTATATGTAAATTTTCTTATTGTGATTTTAAAGTATTGGTTTAATTGTACTCGCACAAGTAAAATTGTGTTTACGTGTTTTTATTTATTTATTTTTTTAATTAACTTATTTTACCAGTTTACCTTTTGACAAATTTTAATCCATGACCAATTAAGCTTTTAAATGTTATCCTAATGTAGCAACTAATAAAATATATTTAAAGCAAAATCCTGAAGATGCCCTGTAATTAGGGCGAAAACGTTCGACTAACTTAATTAAATAAAATAATTTGAATATCTAAAATTACAATTTTTTTTTAGGGTAAGACTAGTTTGTTAATTAATTAACAATAAATATTAATTATGTTTTTTACCATTTAAAAACATTTTTTAGAAATTATTCTCACTGTATTAAAATTTTTATACCACTCCGCCGCGCCGATTGGACAACTAAAAAACTTTTCAGAAATGGGGCAAAAATGTCAATTTTAAATTGGTACATGAGAATCTTTAAAAAATTTTTTTTTGTCATTTTAACCGTATTAAGTATCCCAGATTTTTAACTCACACTAGATATCTTTCGGAAATCTATCAATCTAATTCCCAGTATTCATAATAAAATATGAAATAATTAACGTACAAACTAAAATTGAAGGTTATACGACTAATTAACTAACAATAAGTAGCTATGTTTAAATATAGTTGCATAAGTGTTGTGAAATAAACCTGTTCACCTTTACTATTGTGTTTATTTGTGTGATTATCATTCAATTTATAAAATGGTTTTTAAAAGGTTCCCTTTAAGAGGAAATGTTGCTTACGAATTTAGTAGGTCGAGGAAAAAGAACGATATCTAATTCTAATTAAAAGTCGCTAAATTGACTCTCGTAATCATTGTTTTGATGATATTTAAATTAATCTGGTAGTCAACCGGATCTAAAACGCGTTTTTTAAAAGCTAACATTATAAGAAAGCACAATAATACATAAAAAACTTATAATAAAAGTTTTCAAACTTAAATTGCAGTAATTAAGAAATATAATTAGGCTGTCGTATTCTAATTATAAAATACTAAATATTGTATTCTATAAAGATATTACAACAACAAAAGTACTTATTTGTACTTCTCTAATACGTTATTGTAATAGTTGTATATGCATGCATTAAGGAAGCAAAATGACACTTTCCCCGAAATTTAAAGATTATTCCCAAAACGGTTTTAACTCCTACAGATAAAATATTATTTTAGCGCTTTATCTAACCGATTTGTCAAACAGTGACTTGTTCCTACAATCAGTTCGTAATAAATAAGTCCGCTAAATAACATTTTAGAGTTTCTTTTACATAAGCAGACGCCTAAAGGTCGCAATATTTTTCAAATTTTTAATTTCCTATTTGATCCAGTTGCTATATAAGGATTCTGTGTCCACTTCCATGTATAGAAAATCGTCTTAGTTGATCTTGTAGGTATCATGTACGCGATCAATTTACATCAGGGTGCCAGCCTGGGAAAGCGGGCATCAATCCTGCATCCGCCATATTGGAAATGGCGGTTGTGCGCCTGGCATGACGCTTATTATCACAACAAATCTTATTACAAAAAAATTTGTAGAACAATTACAAGAAGTGTCCTAAAGGTTATCGTTTCAGAGTTAACGAGGGAAAAGTAATGTTTAGCGTCAAATTCAGGTTTTCGTTTTGTAGTAATTGGCTCGCATCTCTGAAAGTGTACATTATTTTGAGAGGTTTTTCTAGTGAGAAAACATTCGCTAAATATTTGGAAACAACATTTCCAAGATATAAGCCAATATTAAAGATACCACACATGTTGTTGTCACATTTGCCTGGGTGGAATAAAAAAATTCATACAAACACCTGCTAAATTACCTTTTTTTTTAAGGATAATTGTTATACAAGTATATTACAACTGAAAGTTGTGTATATAACGGGTGCTACTTTTAAGATATTTTTTGAAATAATCATATATGGTTCTTCAGAGTCTATGCAACACTTAATGTGGTATTAAGCGTTGTTTCTGTGAACTTCCAGTTCCAGAAGTAAATCATGTTAGGCACACGCCTGTCGTTTCAAAATGGCGGATTCAGGAGTTATGCCCACTTTTCTAACCTAGCACTCTGATGAAAATGAATCACAGCCATGTTCCTACAAGACCTACTAAAGTAATTTTCTGTACATCGAAGTTGACACAGACCATCCCCCACTATAACTAGTGGACAATATAATAATGTAATATACTATAATTTAATAACACTAAAACGAATACGAATATAATATATACAGTGGCGCACCCATAGCCAACTCTAAAACAAAACAAATTAAGCCAAACGTGTTCAGTAAATAATCACTTATAGAAAAAATGCCGGTGCAATCATCGCAGTGTACCGTGGCACGCTGCAGT
>JAHWXV010190020.1:0-12906 GCA_024586415.1 Phrixothrix hirtus
GTGATAGCATACCACGGCATGATACAACCAAAATAAAATAAAGCTAACAAATAATGTAACACACTATGATTAGAAATTTAGTGCGGAGTTTTAGACGACTATCTCCAACCAACGGCAATTTAATACTGACACTTAAATTCGTATCGCATTTGCTGCGGTTTTAACTGAATATTCGTAAAACATATGGATGGTACTTTATTGAAATGTTACATTCATATTTTTATTTTACAACCAAATTTATAGATTTCGCAAGGAAATACCTAGCAATTCGAAGGTGTAAATTAATTAATTCAACTTGACATATCGAAATTCATTAAAATACCATGATTAAAAAATAACGTTACAAATTCAAACTGTCAATTTGACAGATAATTATTACTGAGGATGGATTAAGCTAAGACATGATTTTAATAGCCCATTGGGAACCGAAATTTAAATGATCGCATGGTAGAAATGGATACATTTACCGCAGTATGGATGACCTTTTATTTAACTTACATTGTTATACATCGGAGCGGTTATCCTAGGCAGCAGATCTGACTGCATTGCGAGGTCTTAATATAATCACATAAATAAATAGCTAATTAAACAAGAAGGACATACGCTTTTCGAAGACAATCATTTATTATAATCAACTGCTATTCTTTTCTTCTGGTTATTTCTGGTTATCTTGTTATGAAACTGTACAATTCCATGTTTAATTTTTGATTTCGCGTCATAAATTGTTAATTTAAATTAAAAAGTCTCCCTTACATAAATATTATTGTTGAAGTACTAGATCTGCGGTTAAAAATAATGTTATTTCTATTTTGTGGTATTTTTGATACTAATGGTGATTGTTGTGCTATTCAGTATAATAATTTTTATTGTTGTTATTGAAAAATACAAATTAACACAACTGAACAGTTAACATCATTAAATTGAGATGGGTTGTTTAATCATACCTATTTACTATAGTCAGTGAGTAAATAACGCTGTACTTTATAAATCAGCGTAACTATAGTCGTTCTCTCACCGGCTTAACTAAAGTTTAGCTCTATTAGTTATCAGTTACAAAGTTTTTGGATATAAAGCTTTTGTAAGGACGTATATTTGGTAAAAAATAGTGATAGATTAATGGTACCAGTGTTGTGAATGAAGTAAATTAAAATTATAAATTAGCCGACGAAGCTTTCTGAAGAGTTATCCCACTTAGTACCTGCATTAGAATGCATTTATTCTGTTGTGTACAAATGTTACTCTTAATTAAAAATCGGATCGTACAATTATCTCCTTCCTTAAAGCCACAACACTATTATTACAGTAGTACCAAGCTCACAAAAGCCCTGAGTGGGCGTGCGAAGAGAGCTGCATGTGGATGAAGTACATTCGCATCCAAAAAGGTTTCGGCGATAACATTACGAATAATATTTCTTGCTTCCGAGCGTCAAGTTTTCGTTTACTTATGATCGCCAATTTTAAGCTATAAATTGAAGAAAACCTTAATTAACATTAAGTCACAGTTATAGCGTAATTTAGAAAAATAAGTGTAAAATTATTGACATTAGCACATACATAACCTCAAATCTCACAACTGTTTTAGAAAAGTTATATATCTAAAAAACAGAAATACTTACATAAATTAATGTTTTAATGGCCAGTAGCGTCTTGAAACAGACGGTTTTCTTAAAAAAATATATACTAACAAAAGAATTATAATAAAAAATCGCCAAGCACGTCAGTTTTTGTCGTTTACTACACAGAACTAAAATGACGCTTCTGATTGGTTCATGCTGTTTGTTATTGAAATTAGTTCGCATATTTTCCGGGGTTTTTCTGAACTTGGTGCTACATTTGCTTATAGTTTGCACTTATTTTGATGTAAAACTAAATCGCGAAAATTATCCTGAAATAGTTTTCAGAATAGGCTTTTATTTTTTAAATTTTACAGGTTTGAAACTGTATTACGATATTAATTTTAGTAGATTAACTATAATCAAATTTGACGTAATGAGATAATATTTTTAAAGTTGATAACGGAACTTCGCCTTATTTTAGTGAAATAAAAAAAGGATAAAGGACACTGTTGCTGCAAGTTTTTAACTGTAAAATTTATTATATGCGTTAAGTGCCAAAACAAGAGATCAGAAAGAAATGTAATTTGATATTTGCATTTTCTTAACGTGTTTTGTCCGTAAACATATTTATCTTTTAACGACAACTCAAATACCTTTTAGCTTTAAAATTTATGTAAATGTCGTTATTACCCATTCTTATCAGAAAGTCAAAGAGATATGCATTTAGTATCATATTTAGTTGTTAAGTTTATATAGGATTTATAAAGACATTTTAATAAAAAGTAATAGAAATAAAATACAGAAATATTGGAACTACATAAATTTAGAAAAATCGATTTAATGTACATATATTGCTATTTAAAAGAATAGTCGAAACATCATAGTTATGATTCATGTCAATCAGGGACTATGTGAAAAAATATAAAATTTGCTCTAAGTTATAGTCCAAAATTTAAATTTTAGACTTGTACTGATACATCCAAACTTTTGACGAGTATTATATAAAACAAAAATCTGGTAGTAGACAACACACGACTCTTTCTTACGTTCATACATATACAAATAGGCAAATATCCACAAATGATTAAATTATTATTTACGTTTATTTTGGGAACGATAATTGGAACGGTCACCCATCCAAATTACTGGACACCCAAAACCCTGCTTAACTCGAGAGATTTTCTCCGATAACTCACTTCATCGCATTTTTTCAGCAAAACGCAAAGTTGACATAAAAGCATATTAAGCATATTAAAAATCGTTAAAGGCATTTTCGAGAAAATCGGAAAAAACTTAAGAATCTCAAGAATAAAGTAGCACTTCCGGTCATTCGATTTTAACAAAATTCTTGACATCACATGCACAGAAGATAAAAAACTTAAATATGTGTTTTCATTTTTATATGATGATTTGTTTTTGAGATATGCTGTTCATAACTAAAACTCCAAGTACTTCCAGTAAATCGATTTTCCAAAATTTATTAGAGAAACTCCTAGGTTAATATAAAACTAAATTAGGTAGCTAAGAAATATACTAAGTTTAAAAAAAATTATTAGAACGATTTCAAGAAAATCGTGAAAACGGAGAATTCGGAAAATATCTAAAAAATTACAGAAATAAAGTGGTGCTTCCGGTTGTTCGATTTTAACCAAATTTTTGATTTTGCATACAAAAGAGATTATAACCTCAAATATAAATTTTTATTTGGCTAGAGCTTTTACTTTCATAGTTATTTTATTCAGAGTTAACGGTGAAAGTATTTCCGATTACTCGATTTACGGAAAATTTTCTGAGTAACCGCCTACTAGATTATATGAAAAGGTCTTAAATGTCTAAGAAATATGGTAAATTTTAAAATAATTGTTATTTCAAGAAAATCTCGAAAAACGAAAAATTCGGAAAATATCTAAAAATGACAGAAATAAAGTGGTACTTCCGGTTGTTCAATTTTAGCCTAATTCTTGATTTAACACGCTAAGGTGATTATGACCTTAAATATAAATTTTTATTTAGTTTCATTGTTATCTTATTCAGACCTAACGACGAAAGTACTTCCCGTTACTCGACTTACGGAAAATTTTATGAAAAACCGCCTAGATTATACGAAAGGGCATGCACGCACGTACGTACGCACGGACACGGACACAGCCATACCCATGCCCACGTCACGGCACGACACGGCACGGTCACGTACACTGACACCGACACCGACGCGGACACCGACATGGACACAGACGCGGACACCGACACGGATACCAACACAAACACCGACCCCGACACCGTTAGCTGTTAGCTGTTTTATTTAAAAGACAACGTAATTAGGTATATAACATTTATTGAAAATAATTATTGTCGCAAATATTTAAGTTACAACTTTGTATTTTAATTAAATATAGCATAAAGTATAACGGTCGATTTTAATTCAAAAACGAATACTTAGTCAGGTTAATATATTTTGTTGTAAACAAAGTTGCTCCTATTCGATTAAATTCCATTTCTAACGAAACATTTTATCGATAAAAGGTATTTAGTTGTAGGAGTAAAACATATGTCTTATAACGTTCTCTGTTTAATAGCCAATGTAGAATGAAACAAGGTCACATTTTTTAAGTTTTAATCTTGTTGCACTATAATTGAAACAAATTAAGGCACCTATATCGGAGTTTAACCAATTAACGTATACTCTGTTCACAAAATTCTTGTGATTGCTACGTGAACAATTCTTCAACGGCGTTCTTTACTTCTTCATTCGATTTAAAATTCTGACATTTTAACGTGGAAAACGTAAGGCGATAGTAGCTCCGGGTTATGGGGTTGATGGTCTAATACCGTCCATTTCTTTCGTTAAATATTTTCTTTTGCCACATTGGTGTCATGTCGTAAATGTTTTACATTCTTAAGTTTTTATCACCATTCCTACATAATACGTGCGTTTCCATTCTAGTATGAATGACCGTACGCTGATTTGACTTGGACGGATTTTTGACAACAAACGTTGTTTCAAAGTCAAACTTTTTAAACTTAGAATCAAATTGAAATACCTGAAATTTGTAAATGTGTAGCTTGCGAACACTCCTAACATTAACAAATGTCATTTAAATCCAACATGATCCAAATGAATGTCAATTGATCAAACCTCGTATATTCAAAGAAAAACTACTAAAATAAGTAACTAAGGGCGAATAAGTTGATCTAAGCTTTTAGACGCCTTTGTGCCAAATGTTAAAAAAAGGTCAAAGGTAGTTTTAATTGGTCGCCTAAATAAAATTTTTAAAAGTTGACAATAAATACAAATTTAAAAGTAAAAGGCAAGTCACAATATGTCAAAGGACACCGCTGGGCAAATTTACCTTGCCGCTAACTTTTAGCTACCAAAATCCTCAGAATATTTAGCCGCGCAATTCAATCTGTCTTCAACCTTTTTTGATCACTTAATATATAGTAACATATAATTATAGTATACGATGCAACAAGTATAGCATGTACTTGATTTTTCCATGGGTATGGAATTTCGGTACGCCCAAAAGAAGTGTTTACAAATGTCTCCCAACGCGGTGGCAAGTTTTTGATTCCGCTCGCCAAGCCTGTGTTTAAAGATCATTCCTCAGACATTTTTGAATAAAGCGGTAAAGTTGGAAATTAGAAGATTATGACGGATTTGAAAAAACATTCGAACCAAGCCTTTGATGCTAGTGGTACGTGGACGAATATTATTGCGATTTAATATTACTTGATGTCTTCTCGATCGTTTTTCTTGAATTGCAACTTCAATACGACAAAGTTGTTGGATAAACCTTGACAGTGACAGTTACATCTTTCGGAAGTAATAGTATGTCACTAGACACACAAAAATAGCTTATGTGGAAGATTGACAGTTTTGTTTATTAGAGATAAACAGTTCCTTTTTGTTACTTGCGACAATGCGGTGTAAATACCATCAATATTGTTGAGGAGCTAAATGATGAAGGACAAGCAAAGAAGCACACTTAAAATGTACGGTGCTCATGTGCCCAGTTTTTTAACCTTGTTCTTAAAAATATCCATTTATTGCATTCATCAATGTTGGGGTTATTTGTTGCGTCAAATGTTCTTTCTTAACTCGGGGTATCACTTATGTTAAAATAATCAACTTTAAAACGAGAATCAATCGATTGAGAGAAGAAGTGGCGCACCAGCATTCACATCTTGCAGACGTGTTTGCTAGTCATTCTATTAACTACTTGAATTGTGCTGTACCTTAGGCCCCTCCTACGATCTAGCGATAGGTAAGGTGCAGTACATGAATTGTGCTTACTGTTTTGTGAAATAATTTCAACAAGATGTGCGATCTTCTGGAGTCTTTAGAGTCAGCCATGGCCAGTTTCAAAGCAGGTCACAAGCGCGAGGCAGCGAAAAAGATGGGTTCCTTCCCAGGAACTATCATAGTAAAAATTCAAGACCAAAAATACAAGCACCTGGATCAAGAGAGCAGGATAGAAAAAGGAGTTAGGGAGCACGTGGCCCTCACTGAACAGTCAGCAGTTCTAATCGAACAATTCCAAAACCGCCAGCAAGTCAGCGTAGATGCCAATAGCTTACTGGACGCCGAAATGTGCTATTCCTTCACCGACGACGAGGAAGAAATATTTCAAATGATTACAAATCGGAAAAGCAAAACATCTGGTGGGAAATCCGACGCAAGCTCATCAACAAATATTACGACAAGCAACCGTTATGAAGCGCTCAGTAGCATAGAAACTGAACATGGAAACGCCGGATCAATCAAGAAACCAAGCATTCGTAGTGCTCCGGAAGAAAGAAGCCTGCGAAAGCATCCTAATAGAACCTTTAGGCATCAACATTAAACCTAGAGCTGCAATAAACGTAGTACTAGGTACAAGAATAGAACTCAACACTGTAAACGACTACAGAATGTTAACGAAAACTCTCGACGATAGGCAGTTGCTTTATCATACATATCTATTAGTGCAAGATGAGTCGCTAAGAGTTGTGATTAGGGGACTAACGGAGTCCATATCAGACAACAGAATCAAGCAAGACTTCACATCCAAAGGCATCCCTGTCCTCTCCGTAAAGAGGATGCGCAGCGGCAGGGACAAGCAGCCACTGCTTCTGAACTACATCGAGGTAGAGAATACACCCGAGGGGAGAATAATATACCAGCTAAAACAAATAATGTATCTAAGCATTTGCGTAGAGGCACCCAGAAAAGGCGTCATTCAACACCACCGCTACCAGAAATTTTACATACGCAGCGGTGCTGCAAGGCCGAGCCCAAGGCGTTAAGTGCGCGTGTTTACACCAAACCATAGATTGTGGGAAAACGCGAGATTTCCCAGCTGTATATTCTAACTGCGGAGGCGGCCATACGGTGAATTACAAGGGTGCGCAAAGTTTCCAAGACTAAAATCCACAGAGCCAGGACCACAAAAATCACAGACCGTGATCCTACGCGGACGCCGCCAAAGGACCAAAAACCTCAGCAGCAGAGAAATCCAACTCCGGAAAATCGCCAAAGCACGAAAAAGATCAGTGTTACAACATCAATGCCGACAAGCTGACTGCAGTGGCCAGCACATTAATTGAAGCCACAAAGGGCACCTCCAACTTTGGGGAAGGCATTGCAAAGATCCCCGCCAAGCTCCCTGACATCCTAGAGGTGTTCAGGAAGGAGCCATAAGAGGCCACGTCCCACAATTAGGCGTAGTAGTATAAATGTTACTGCACACTTAACCTAAACAGTGAACGAACAATCCGCCGGAGGGAAAGGAACGACGTATCCTGATACTTCAAAGTCACTAAAATATTGTTGTTGTTGTTGCAACGAAAAAGTCATTTTTGTACCAACGTCGTTCACCTTGGAAACTGCACAAATGGTTTTACCGATTTACAATGCCTTGAATCCACGGTTGGACTCACACAAAAAGGTGTCGCCACATCCTTGCCTAATAATTAAAGCCAACAGTGTGTATTCGATTCTATAAACATTGAATTGAGAAATTTTAAATTTAATTCAACCTGTATATATATTTAAGAATAAAATATCTAAAAATAGGATAGCAGTAAGGGAAAAACAGGTAATAAAGTTAAATTAGGGGTTCTGTATGCAGAATAATTTATGTGCCACGTTATAAAACCTTAGAGAATATTGTAAAATATAAAACATGCACGAATAAGCAGTTCAAAGTATTACAGGTTGTAATTTTATATAATGAACATGTTTATTAATACAGCTTGTGACACTCCTTGGTTTTCCACGGTTAATTGTAAAAGCATCATCTAATTATTTCAAAGCACCCAGTATATTAGTTTACTATACATCAATCTGATGAAATAATTAAGTATTCATTTGTTTTGATATTGAATCACTTGCGTTTCAATGTTGTTTTATTTAAAAATTAAATTTTCAAAATATAGAAAGAATAAATGTTTTTGTTAATTCAAATAAAATTGCTTCCTTCACATTAATATTGTAGTTGATGTATGCGTCTACATACGTGTAGATATTCCTCGTGCGAACCGTTGAGGCCAGGTAGTGGAATGCATGTGAATTCTGCTAGGGTTTTTTTGGTTAAAACGCCCTGGGACGATAAAATGTAGGTTGTATGCAAATTTGTGAGGCAGTTGTTGTCGTGTTCTGGTTGAAGTAAGAAGTACTTGCGCCAATTTCATCAAAAAGCAAGCTCCGGGTTTGTATATTAGGTGAATACTAAGTGAGTTCCCGAATTTGTTATTCTTGAAGAATTTTATTCTGGAATTTTGGATCCCGTATTATTCCCCGCAAGAGCTCATGGTAGGCGTCCCGACGACAACTCTTCAAGGTAAAAATGTTATCGTGTATTCTCAGCCACGGTTTTATGAAAATTAGTTCTACTTTAAATTTTTATTTGGCATATTAAGAAAATATAAATAATAACCCTTTTGTTAATAACTACTTCCAGTGAAGTTGCTTACATGAGTATGAATAAACATTGTGTCACGCAGTTTTTTATTTATTATAAACTATGCATTTATTTTACATTGCATAAAAATGTATGCAACATGTAAAAGATGAATATGGAATTTTAAGTCAGAAGATTGCAATTTTGAATGTCATCTTATACATATAACCATCATATATGCCGTAATTTTAATTTAATATAGATTGAAACGTTATTCCAGAGCACTATGTATAATTTTAAGCTGTTTAATGGATGTGTTTATTCAATTTTAAGGTTTCATTTAAATTTAGAACGTGCACCTTTTTGTGATAAAGTTAATAAAAGGTTAATAAAAAATAGGCTATTACGAGTAGAATAATGAACAAACACAAGGGGTGATTGATAACTAAAATATCTGACAACTACAGTGTGCGAATAGTGGGTATAGAAACAAATTACAACGTGTAATAAATAACCTCAAATATCTAGTCTAAGCACAAAAAATTTCATGTAGCTGTGTAGCGCGGTTAAGAAAGAACGTAATTTATCATTAGTTCGATTTTTGAAATACGTATCAAGCAACAAGCAGTGATAGAATTTTTAACGTTGGAAGGTTGCGCACCTATCGAACGTTATAGGCGTTTGCAAGCCGTTTATGGTAATTGTGCGGATGTGAAGAATGTACGCCAGTGGTCTCGATTTGCATGACGCATGAGAAAAATCAAAGAAAAGTGGATGCACTAGTTCAAGTAAATCGCTGGATTAAGGAAAGCGAAATTACTCGGCACTTGGGCATTAGTCAAGAAAGAGTTCAGCACATTGCCCAGACGTTAAATTACAGAAATTGCGTCCCGCAATAATTTTAGGATGACATGAAAAAACAAAGAAAAACATCTGTTAAGAACGTTTAACTAGTATCGATGTGAAGGGTGTAATTTTCCCATGAATATCACTTCCGAGGACGAATTGCAGGTTTATCATTATCACCCCGAAAACAAGCGACATCGTGGTTCTCCACCTGTAAGAAACTTCAAAAGAGTTCCATCAACCCAGAAAATCATACTCACGATTTTTAGCGATGCATTCACACCGAATATTTGCCGAAGGGAACAACAACTAACCTAACAAGATGCTACGAAACTTTACGATCACTAAAAAACGTATCCCTAGAGTAAGGTCAAAACAAGTAAATTTTTGTTGCATCACAACAACGCCAGACCGCATTGCAACAAAAAACCGTTAAAGTCATTGATGAGCCTGAACTTCACGGTTGTGCCGTGCCCTGATTTGGCGTCCTCAGATTTCTGGCTATTCCCAAAGTCAAAGGAGGTATTGAAAGATCAACATTTTTTGTTCGATACTGAAGTTTGAGCTACTGTGCGCACTTGGATCAACAATAAAGGAGAAAGTGTTTTCATGGACGGAATGAAACAGCAGAATGAGCGTTTGGAAAAATGTATCGTCATTATGTGGAAAAATAATTTTTATACTGGCTTCATTATTTTGTCTTATCAGCAATTATGTAAAGCCGTGAAAAAACTATATATTGGAAATAATACGTCCTTGAGCTAAAGTTGCCATTTGTGTGCTTTAGACTTAAATCGTTCTAAAGATGTTAAGATCCTTATTCAACCGTGAGAAAGCTGTTTGACCTTCAGAGCTAAAATTCAACCCTTCTGGTTTCCAAGCCTAGTCTAATGGCTGAGGCTGAGATTGATATTTTGATTGATGAGCGAAGTTCATAATTTTTCATCTATCTTCATCAGAATGATTTTGTATCTTCGCATATGAGCCTTATAATATTACCAGCTAGTGACTACCACTGTAGGAGTGCGGTTTTCATCATTTTTATTTCTGAAATACCTCTGCTATTTATGGTAGGCATTGAATGACTTTTACAATACCTTCAGTGATATTTTCACACACCTTCGTGGTTTTCACTAGTATGTGGCCGGCCTGAAGCACTTTTTCAAAACTAAAGTTCCATGCGATAGAGGGTGTTATACTTTTGTTGAAGTTAAAGGTTCCACCTCTTTGGTAGCGTCGGCGTATAGCACGTCTCGTTTCGTCATCAATGTTGATGCTGCTTTAGAACGGTTCAGACACCCTTTGTAGCTCGTGGCATGCTCACCGTCGCAATTTACGCACTTTGTTGGTTCTTCGCTTCGCACTTTACGCATTTCGGTGCCGCGCTGCACTTGAGTTAAGTGGCCAAACTTTTGTTAACGGTGGCATCGGAAAACTATCTCAGTGCGTTTAGGCGATTCTACATTTACATAAAGCGATAGCACTGTTGTGAACTTGTAGATCGCCTTACGCTTTGGCGTTTTCTCCAGCTCCACGTGGTTAGGAGTTTCGGCACCTTTTTGCTTCGCTGCGCGTCTTCCGAACAGATAACACAGGGGTTCTTAACGATGGAGGTCTTTTTTAATATTGCCATCGGAGATTTTTAATAGGAAATCTCACGTGACAAATCTGTAATGTTTTATGATTAAATACTGCTTTCATGGTTTTCAGGAAGGTCACGGTGTTTTTGTGGCTTTCCTCTGTGACAATGTACAGCTTGATGTTCAGGGTCATATTCTGCGTCTTGGTGATGTTAATCTCTTGTTTGCTTAATTTAGCTACAAACTCCAGCTATCGCTTTTTCTGGCGAAGCACAATAGGCTGTATTTTGCCTTTCTTTGATTTTGTTGTGATATTTTCTTTGATAGCCAACAGTTTAAACCTGTTGCTAACAGCGACTTTGGTTGTAGGTCCTGGAGAACCTGCTTCGGAGACTTGCGTTTCTCACCATTTTGAAGGGTAAAATTGTCATTTTCGGCCTATGCAGCGATTAACATGGCGTCTACTTCCGAAGGTAAATAGTCGAAGGTGTCGGCTAGCACATTGTTGGTATCTATTTTGGCATTCATTTTGCTCTAACATTTTCCTGGCGAGGTCTTCTGCGCTGCCCTGTCTTTTTTCTACTAAAATGAGAAGCTGTTCTATAACCGACTTTTACTGCTGGAATTAGTAAGGACCTAAGATGCAGTATTTAAAATTACACATGAGCTAACAAAGGATATGTCTATACTCGATAAAAACTTAATGCGTATCCTGTTTCACGCGGGTGAGGCTAACCACTACCTTTAAGGTAATTAGGAAACATTTGAAACCCTTCTTAGAACTATGTAAATTGAAAATTTCTAGTTCTACTAGATGAAATAACAACTTGAGTTTAGAATGATTGATTGTCAAACAATTTTTTCCCAATGCATTGTTCATCAGGTCATGATACCTTTATGAGGTAACGTGGTTTTACAGTAGGGTGCTAATTATTTTAATAGCCTGATCTTTACGAAGATTAGGTGTACAGTAAATAAATTGAGAGGAAATATTTATCGACATCTTTGTAAAAGACTACCAACTGCGGCGAACCCCAAATAATTTTGACAATGCGCTTGAAAAAGTCCACTGTTATTTAGAGTATCTCACGTGAGTCATTTTATTTTAAAATGTGATTTAATCTTTTAGATGAATATCTGTTGTTAGGGAATTCACAATAAATATTTTGTAGTTCACACAAAATGAACTAAAATGTATTTTCCAAGCCCTAAGAGATAATTAGATTTATTTAAAGTTAGACAAATATAATGTTATTTAAAAGAAATCGCAGTGTCAGATAAATGAACACTAGTCTAATTTATGGGGACTTGACCCAAATCCCAATAAAAGCTTATTCAATTCAAGTTGGGATAACGTTCATATACCTTATTTAAGTAAACTTCTTGCTTACAATTATGTTTGATAACCCAGTGAACGCTTTTATTTAAATTATTTATAAATTTCAATTAAGCTTAATTTATTTTACTGTGACCCTATTTTAAACATTGAACGAAAGCTAACCTTGTTAAGAAGTCTTCTACACTTCTTTCTACGACTAGGAGATAACGTTGAACCTTTAACTGTAATGTCGGTCCCTTCGTACACCTTTTTGATGTTTGAATTGTAACTTGAATAGTTAGAACCCAAATGCTGGCTCGAATTTTAATTAGAATGTCGGTGGAGTGGCCATCTGCGAAGTTTTTTCTAATACACGGCTTTAGGTCGTTCTTGCTTCATTTGGAATTGGCCATTTACTGAACAGTAACGGTTATATTAACACGCACTGGCTTAGAGGTACGTTGCATATAAAGTTCACGCGACTCTTGACACAAGACAAGCGAAAATTGCTACACGTTAAGCTTATATCGACGTTGGAACTTCCTGGCATTTTTCTTGCTCACCAATGGTTTGTAAGCATTTTTTTGAATTTGAACCAATCGGGTCTTGTCTAAGTCGGTTTGTTTAAACTTTCTTGTTGTCGGTGTATGTGACCCTTTCCCTGTGGTCAATTGGAATTTTTTCGGAAACTCCCTTCATATATCATTTAAATGGTTATGACTCCT
>JAHWXV010190027.1:0-23598 GCA_024586415.1 Phrixothrix hirtus
TTTATATATATATATATATATATATATATATATATATATATATATATATATATATGTGTGGTCGTCGGAAAAGTATAGTGTATAACACATGCTGAATGGATATTTTACATCATCTGTTTAAGCCACTTGTCTAACGGCTCATGGTTCAAACTCGTGTGAAATATCCAACTTTCTGTACTAGTTATACAATATATATAATACCAACATTAGAATTAGTTATTTTGGAATAACATTTACGCAAATCAAAATTTACTGTTTTAGATTTATTTGCAATTGGAGGTATAATATACAATTTATCACGCAATAGATACCAGAACATAAAACTTAACTATCAAATTGTGTCAAAGGTTCATCACCGTCCCTCTCGTACCGTTCCAAAAATGACAAGAAGTACGCCACACGGTTTAGTTTGTGCTCTTCCGCAAGCATTTTTGGAACCCATCGTACAAAAATTGTAAAGTAACAATGTTAGAGATCACAGAATGCAATACCCGAAGAAAAGATATATGCAACTTATCAATAGGAAATCTTCTGTTCCCGCGAATGTTGTTGCAGACTTATCGTATCAAATAATCAGTGATGACAATCGACATCGCAAGCCTTTCTTGATTGTGGACATTGGCCACTCTTTCATTAAATTGCCTACATCACTTAAGCATATTCCCATCGTTTATAACACTTTTCTCAGTAGACTTCCAGGAAATGTCGACAATTTCAGCGGGGCGAACATCTTTGCTTTCAAAAATCTATACACAGCACGGACTTCACAGTTGCCATAAACAAACAATCAATTTGCGCAGCAGTTTGAAACGCATTGACAGTTTAGTGGTCGACCACCTAACGGCGTGTGACCTTGAAGCACTCTAGCTAATATCTGCGTGAGGCAATGCGCAAAAAATTCTTGTTACAAATAATTCTCGTACATTTATTATAGGCTATATTTAATTGAAAGCTATCTTTTCCAAATTAGCTTTGAAAAATGTAATTTAAATGCTGGTTATTAGTGTTAGTAATATTTGCAAGCAACACAATGACTGACGTTTTTAAGTTTGAAAAGTTTGAGTTGAAAATGACGTTTTTTCTCAAACATCCGCCCAAGTTAGATTAGACTTCGGTGCTGAAGACGTACAAATATTTTAAATTCAGACGAGAATGCATTTAATATATAAAAATAAAAAAATGGGACTGGATGACCTCCGGCTGGATATAGCACTTATTGAATTATTAGAAAACATTATCACATTTGTCACAGGCCTGAATAGAGAAATTTGCTGAACTTAGATTAGAGAAATTTTAGAAATTGTTAGTGCGAGTGCTCCTAACCTGGGTTATCTCAAAGATTCCTGAGGAAGAAAAATAGTTGCGAACGGGCTTATATTTTTAACACCCCACAAAGTATAGGCAAAATTGTATCTCTTTCTTTTCTCAATACCGCTGATGATTGAATGTGAGACTAATAATAGCAACCATGTAGTATGTTATCGTCAATGTAATAGATACGTTCATGTTTCTCACCAAAGAAGGTGATCTTGACATTTTCTTCGATCATGAAGATTTTGCTAATGCTTGCTAATCTGTACAACAATACTTTGAATGAACTTCATCAACCAATAATACGAAAATATCTAGGAATACTTTCGAATACATGTAATGTTCTTCTGCTACAGAACAATACTTGGTCCCACGCCGTCAATAGAAGGTTTTAGGCTATCCGCCCGAATCTATCGCTGTACAATTTTCATAAATTTGGACGTCTTAAAAATGCATGAAAACGTCGATGCCACGTTTTGAATTGGATGCAGAACTGTAAAACGTAGTGAAAAAATTCTTCAAATAGCAGTCGCAAGAATTCTATGAGCAGAACATACGTCGGTTGGCGAAGTAATGGGATAGGTGCATTAATTTTGACTGCGTTATTTTTGATTATATTGTTAAATACATTTTTTATTTTCCAACATTGAGTATTCCTTGAAATTCCTAAAGAAATATTTGACTAAAGTCTAAATTCTTAATATAAATCCGATTACAGGATTTTGCTTGATAAATTTAAATTTTATGTAATCAATTCTCAATGGTTTAGTTGTAATAAAACGTTAACTCGGCATGTTCGATATAATGAACCAGAGTAAATATATTATAATATTTTGTGCATTATATTCTATAAAATTAATTGAATATCTACATATTGACGGTTTTAATTTACATACCTAGCTTTAAAATATTTTGTAATAATGAATCCCCTGTTTCGGATATAAATTATTAACACATGTTGATCTAATTATGAGACTTTTAAAAATCTTAAGACATGTTGACTAAATTGATTGAATAAAAGACAACTGTAGTTTATTATTCAGTACAGCCACACCTCTTAGCACCGTTGAGGATTTAAGCTTAAGAAAATATTCGCAAACTGTTAAAATTACTAAATTTTGCTTAAATGGAATTTTTGTACCAATTGTGTCACTTTAGGGCAATTTTTCAAGAAAATGATAATATACTAGATCTTGATGGATCCACATGAATAAAAATAAGGGTTACGTTATTTTTCCCAAAAATCATGTCATCATATAAGTCAAATTATTAATTGTTTTTATGTACTATTATGTTTTATTAAAGATATTTTAGTAAGACCTCATTTCTCTAGTATATTTCAATAGATCTCGAAAGTATGCTTATTATTAATTATTAACTTTGTATACGTCCCTATAACATGTTTGATTAGCAATAATTTTAATTCATTACATTTGACTAATGCGCATATCATTTAGTTTATATAAGATAAAGTCCTGAAGATGAGATTTTAGACAATCTTGAAACATGTTGACTGTTTCTAATAAACAATAAAAAATAAACATCTATACTCTGTTCTTTTACTATCATCGCATTTTAAAATGTAATATTTCACTATTATAGGGAAAGGCTTTAAATTCTTGAAATATAATCTTTATTTAAACTTTCCAAATATATCAATACGAGGGGTGCTGCAATTGTTTCGGGAATAGGCATGGAAACACAATGAAAATACAGAAATAATGCTTCTATTATTCTTCAAAATATTCTCCCTTAAAATCAATACACTTTTGCATTCGTTCGAATCAGTTATTGAAGCACGTTTCCATTCCGAAGATGGTGTAGCAGAAATGCGAGTTTTGAATGCTTCCACAGCATCTTCAGGTGTTCAAAAACGGGTTCTACGCATTTTATTTATGACAACCGGGAATAAAAAGAAATCATTTGAACTTAAATTGGGACTGTATGGACAATGAGTCATTAATTCTACCTTTTGCAGCTTCAAATAATTGACAGTTTGTGATGCTGTGTGTGACGATGCATTGTCATGGTACAAGATGATCCGACGTTTCGCATAAGTTTCTCTGATTTCATTGATGACCTCCGGTAAGCAAATGCTCTTATACCAATCAGCATTGATCGCGCGACGGTCCTCTAAATCGAAGGTAGCAACGTGACCAGTAACATTGAAAAATGTTGCGACCATTTCCTTTAAAACACTTTGTGATGGATAACTTTTGTTGGATTCAATTCATCTTGAAATATCCAAACGCGCGGCTGTTGATTTGTTTCTGGCTCATATGAATAAATCCAAGTTTCGTCACCTGTAATGGCGTTATAAACCAAATTTGAAACACCACGGTTAAATTTTATCAGCATTTCTTGCTTCATTGAACACGGGCCACTTTTTGAGCCTCTGTCAAATTGTGTGGAATCCATCGGGCACATAATTTTTTCACACCTAAATGGTCATGCAAAATTGTTGATATTTATTTCGTGTCAATGCCAAGGGTCGATTCTACTTCACGGCATCAATGTTTTTTGAAACAACACCAGTTCGCGGACGACCTTCGCGAAATTCGTCACTGAGACTACTGCGACCAAACTTGAATTATGTAAACCAGTGATAAAGTGTTGTTTTGGATGGTGCATTGTTACCAAAAGCCGAAACAAGACTATTCGTCCATTTTTGTTGAGTTAAATTACCTTAAAATCATAAACATCATTGCCCAAAATTGTTCGCAATTTAATTCTATTTTTGTCGATAGTTGTTTATTTTACTCTTAAATACAAACGTTACCAAACGATGTTTTATTCAACTGCCAATGCTACATAACCTAAACAATGTCAAATTTTACGATAGTGCTCTCTATGGTTCTCTAACAACGAGGGAAGTACTCGATTCCCGAAACATATGCAGCACCCCTCGTACAATGGAACCATCATTATAATATTATAATAAACCCAACTTGTTTGATTTGAAACAGCAAATAGAGTTGTTAAAGTGGTAAACATAAATTATTGGATACAACAATATTCTAAGCAACCTTGTTTAGTGTAGTGGTTAGCATATTTTGCCTTACTCCCAAAGGACATGGGTTCAAACCTGGACGAGTTCAATGAAAAAAAATTTAAACCGTGCCTTCTTCTTGGCTGAAGAAGCAAAATCCTAGACTCAGTGTCAGTGTGATATTTTGCAAATTAAAAATTCTTGGTGGTGTAACTCCTCCAGATTCAGTAAACCTCTATTAAATATGATGAAGTTATCATATCAGTTGAACGCAAGGGGTCTCATGAAACTTTCACATCCCAAAACGTCAGCTATAAAAGAAACAAACAAACAATAACTGTGCTAACACTAGTGGATAGGAGAAAAGAAGAACTGTGAAAACTACAAATAACAAAACTAAACATATGGCTCCTGAAAAATTGCAAAAATCATTACCTAATAGAGTAATTTTAAGATATAAAACCCTGTCAGGTAACCATAAGTATTTATTTGACCTTGAATATTTTAGTAACCTGTAGTGTTTGTCAGAAGGTGTTTCCGGTCAGTACTGCAGCGTCCATTTTTACTTTATTTATAGAGTAACCAATTTTACTTATAACTAAACGTTAAATGCGGTTAGTAGAAGCAGCCACGGCACAACAATTTTAATGCTGGTACCAGGCGAAATTCACTAAACCAGAAATTCGGTTGATATTTATTATGGTATGTTGTGATTCTAAATGTATGTATTTTGTCATTCAATAGTACAAGCGTTAGAAAAATTTAAAAGCACTGACTGCTAAATTAGTTTTTATGCAAACTCAAACAGTTATCAGAACTAAGTCTTTAAATAAGGATAGTATATAAACATTTGACCAAAAAATTGGGTTTTGGTTGATTTTAGAGCAAAATACAGGCAAAATAAATGTACAAAATAAATTTTTAAAGGAATACGTAGGTAATAAAAAATTTAAAATGCTTTCAATTTAATAAAAACAAAAAAATTCAATAGCGATCAATTTACATACATAAATTTAATCTTCACGATGAAAGGAAAAATCGTACAAACGTTAATTTTAATAATAACGAATTACAGGCATTATGAAATAGTTAAGAAATTACTATTTATATATAAAAATAAACAATTTAAACATTCGTTTCACAAATACCAACTTTGTTGCTAGCTATTAAAAAATCCGGAGCTTATAAATTAAAATGCATTACAAATAATTGTAACTCAATAAACATAGGAAGCACAAATAGAACTTTCCAAATAAGATTTAAGGAACAGGATAGATACGTAAATCTACTTTTGCTGACCGTATAAAATTAGATCAATATGATTTTACAGATAACTATGAAATATTACATTTCAACGATAAATTAACCAAATCATTGCTGTTAGAACTATTTTAAATTTATATACAGTAATTATTAATATTAACTCTATAACTGAATATACAATTCTACCAGAAAAGATTGCTATTGATGCGAATATGTTTTAACTCTTACATTTTCATTATATTTCGAGATGTTCAACGTTTGTGATAAAAATAAAATGAAATAATTTGAATCCACTAAGTTTACTTAACAGAATTTATTTTTAGGCAAGTGTGTGGTTTTTGTAACTATTAATCAGTTTCCAATTCAAAATGGCCGAATTTTAATTTCATTGACTATATTATAATTTTTAATAACTTAAAAAGAATTTAAGATGATAAAATTGTTTGCTTACAGCCTGAGGACGATTTTTAATTAATTTCTTGGATGAAGATAAAACATAAGAGGTGGTATCCAAATGTTCCGGGATTACTTCAGTATAACGGGCGCCAATAGCAGTAGTCACACATGTCATAAATGTGTGAGAAGTTTGAACTTATTAAGATGAGTAGCAGGTGCTGTACGACAGTTTGTATAAAGTGTTAACTAGATCGGTTTAAGAATTTTACAATGAATGCAAAACTAAAAAATGGTGCCATTGAAATGTTTAAAATGACTAAGGAAGCGTTTGGTGACCGTTAGTTAAGCCAAACACAGGTTTTTGAATGGCATGTCCGGTTGAAAGCGGGTAGAAAGGCGTTTGAAGATTACGAACGAACAGAAAGACCTTCGACATCTACAACGCCAGAAAACATCGCAGTAATTCAACAATACGTTTGTGAAGACCATAGTCAGACTACTGACGACATTGTTGCTAAATTTGAACTGGGCTGTGGAACGTGACAGCGCTTTTTGAGCGGAAAACAGGAAATGCACCACATCGCCGCCAAATTTGTTCCAAAACTCTTGACAATTGATCAAAAACAGCAACGAATTGATGCGTGCACTGATCTAAACCGGCTTGCTTCGGATAATACTAACTTTCTGTCTAGAATTAGACCAGCTGATGAAATAAGAATTGGATTAATGAATAACACTCCGAAACCAAGCAATAGTCGAACCCGTGGAAGAATCCTAGTTCGCCATCAGGCCGAATAAATGTAGGTAAGTAAAAAACCAGTGTCACGAACATACTAGTTACTTTTTTGACATGAAGAGTATTGTGCAGCGAGAATTCGTGCCATCAGGCGTAACAGTTAATTTTAAGTTTTACTCTGATGTATTGAAACAGCTTCGCGAGGACAACAGACGGAAAAGACTTAAACTTTGAATGGCAAAGCTTTTGTATTGCATCACGACAATGCGCCGTCCCACAGTCTTCCCACATGCAGTCATTTTTGGCTAAAAATTCGTTGACTGCTGTTTGCCACCCACTCTATTCGCCTGATTTGGCAGGGTGCGATTTAGGCCTCTTTCCCCAAAATGAAATTGCAATTTAAGGACCGGCAATTTATACAATTGAAGAAATTTAAGCACAATCGCAAACAGTGCTTGATTCATTCACACAAGTAGACTTCCAGAAAATATTTGGACAGTGGGAAAAACGCTGGAATCGGTGTATACTTGCGCCGGAAGGCTACCTTGCAGGTGACGGCACAGAGACGAGTTTTGGAATTTTTATCGCATCAGTCTGGGAACATTTGGATACCACCTCGTATAGCCTATGGAAAACGGTGGGTTAAACATAGGAAAATCCATAACAACGAATAAGATGAAATAACTGGTTGCGTTTATGGAAATAAGATAGTTAGATGAGGAAATATAACGCCACGTTCTTGGGTCTTATCAAGCACATAGCAGGTAATTATCTTAGGTTACATTGTCCTCCAGTATTTAACTGTACATAACATTTATTTGAGTAAAGATGGTTTATTTTGCGGTAAAGGAAGAGTGCAAATAGATGAATTGTATTATAGTGGAATTTTGCGGGATTTTTGAAATAAATGAAACGAAAACCCCAATTTATTTACGGATTGTACCTACTTTTATTCACACGGGCTAATTCAATGGCCCCGCGTTCACCAGTTTTATCCCCTAATGACTTCTATGTATGGGGTTATTTAAAAAACTCTTTTTATGGCCATCCAACTCACAGGCCGGTAAATTTAGACCAATTACGGCACAAAATTGTGGAAATATGCCATACTCGTACAATACGTTAGAAGAATATCAGACAAAATTTTTATAATCGTTAAGTTACTGTTTAGCACAAGAAGGAGGCTTGTTTGAGCTTGAAATACAATTGTAGTTTGTACGGCTTCGAGGCAGTGGATGAGGTTATCATGTTAAAATGTTTATTAGTGCCTGTACAATATTATTAAATGTACATAAGTGAGTAATATTTAAATCATAAGATGTAATCTTATTGTTGCTTGGAACAAACCCTCGTACGGGTAATTAATTTTAGAACATAAGTAGCTTTAAATTGCAGTCAATAAGGACTAAAACATAAACGCCATACATGCACCTTTGCAGTGACTGCTGACGTGAAGTGATATAAAACCCTTTGATAAATATTGTTAATACAGTAGATTAGCAATATGTATATTCATTTACATGCTTAGGTTATTTATTTCCATTTAGTATACTCGTATATGTCACTCTTCATCATATAAGCGTATTTCTTACTTTACAGTTTCTTTACTACAAGACAAAAGAAGACTTTTCGTTAGTCAGTAGGTTACTTTATTTTCAGATATCCAAAGAAATTAAGCATGGTACTTAGTAAAAACTGAAAAGAAGCAAGGATCAATACACGTAACAAAGCCTAGTTTGAATTTTCTATCTGCGATTTGATACGACGAAGTTTAAATAATTTTTAAATTGAAACACATGGTACGATTACAGCCAGAAGTTTATAATGAGTTTTTGGTATAAATCGCTTAAACATAATGAACAGAAACGTTTAGCATATATGCAGGTGCGCACCAAGACTTGGCAATAGTTTTGACCGTGGTCGTCGTTCAGCTGGATAATTATCTAATTATTTCCATTTGAATCGATGATCTCCTTTCTTTATTTGCATTAAATTCAACGCCGTGAGTTTCTCTTCTATACCATTTCATCTACCTTACCTGAAAATTAAATGTAAAGTGTACTAATTTAATTTCTGAAATTATACCTTTTTATGTGAAGTGGTTGATTTTGTTTCCAATTTAGTAGTCTTCTTCTTCTTCACCTGACAAAAAATTCTTTTGTACCACTTCTAGAACGCATGGAATGTACAATAACCACCGTTTATATTCCACCGCGTGACAATATTTAATAATGTGATCCTTTATACGTGTTTTTGTGAACTGCGATTCTATATCTGATACGCTTTGATTTTATAGCAGGGTAGCACCGATAAACTACATTCTAATAAAATAAATGTTAATCTTTAAAAATATTTTTATTATTATTTTTCAACATATTCACCTTTAAACTCTACATATTTAGGCATTCGCTAGAACCAACTGTCAAAACTAAACTTTCGTTCTTCTTGAATTGCCTCAGAAACGAGACTTTTAAAACCTTTTAACGGCGTCTTCTAGAGTTAAGAATCGAACACCGTGGATTTTATCCTTTAATTTAAGAACTAGGAAGAAGTCACCCAGTGCCATTTTGGGACTGTATGGCGGATATTCCATTATTTTTCCCCTTGTTTGAATGCAATATGGCTTGAAGCGTTGCCGTGGTGAAGGGTAATTTCATTTCAAGGACGACGTAAACAAGGCGTTTGAAAAAACCTAGTAAGCCTATTGTTGTATACTATGTTGCAGCAACTGCGCGTTGATTTTCAAGCATTACAGTTGCAATTGGTCCAGATTTGTAGAAGAAACACACTACCATCTTTTCTTCATACTTCAAGATTTCTTAACCTTAACGGGAAACACCCATTGGGCCGATTTCCTCTGTGATTCAGGTTCAAAGGCACATATTCAACTTTCGCCACTTGTGGTGATGTTGTAAACTTCTTTATATCTACTCCACGTATTTCGTTAGAATTGATTTGTTTCATTCGACACGCTCTAGCTTTTGCGTATCTGTTAAATGGTGAGGATATAGCGATATCAGATTTTTCTTCTAAACGATTATGTAAGATCTACGTTATTGCAGTCATGGCAATGCCCAAGGAATACCTAATAATTTTATGAGTATTTCGATTGTCCTCCTGACTAATTCTTTGGGCGTCGGCTAGATTTTAGCCAGTAGTGGCACAAATTAGTTGTCCTTCTCTTAACTCGTCCCTTAGTGAAATCCTTTCAAATTTAAATTCGTTGAACCAAGAGTAAGTAGTTCCAAGTAAAGGCGATTGATCACCATATGCAGTGTGAAGCCGTTCGCTATTTTGTTTAGGAGTTAAACTTTTAAGGTTAAATTAAAGCATCGCTATAAAATTATCTCTCCTTAAATTCATTTTCATTACACAACGTTTACTTTGAAGATCAAAAATTAACTACAGCAGTTATCAAAACCAAATTAGAACTATCAAACTAGAAAACAATAACTATTTGATGCTCTGATTTATCTTTTAAATCCGCTAGATCTACCAGTTTGTAGAATGTATCAGTGCTACCCTCGTATAACTTTTGCCAATATATAGTGTATAGTCCGTAAAATACAAAGATATTTAGAATGCAAATGTTAAGTGTTTATTTGAAGAGGTCAAATATATAGAAAAGTATTTGTATTCTTTGTGAATTGTGTTTAGATATGCAATTTTTTTTTAGATAATTACAATAATTTTGGAACTTCAAGATTTGACTAAGTTATAATGAACTTACCGAAATTATTATAGCAGTTGAAGCCATGAGGACGAACAAAATGTTCGCATGCTGAAGTTATAGCCAGAAAAAATAGCAACTTTATTTTTAATTTAGAAATTGCAATAGGTGTGCGTATTTTCTAAATTTCTTTTCTGTGCGAATTCTGCGGTTTCACAATCTTCACCAAAGGATATTTTATTCTTAAATTTATAATTACAGCCGGTCTCTAACTTTTCTGCTGAAGATTTCTGTATTCCCTACTGACGAATATCAAAAAACGTGAAAGGTGTATCTATTTTTTGTCTTTCCCTAATTTTGAAAATCATGAAAATTTCCTGTCTTATTTGCGCCATCTTTGTTAAAAAGTAAACCTTCAAGATAACTTTCTATTTGCGTGTTTGTATGGAGTACATCTAATTATAAATGGGTTAACGGCTCATCCCTAGCCCAATTCTTATAGTATAGAAAATGCTCATCTTATATAGGTAAACAAGATATATGTCTAGGGCCCAATAATTTAAATGGTCAACTTCCTGTAGCTGTGATACTTTTAATTTAGAATTAAAAGAAAGATGTCAAAATGTTGTGTTGGTTTAGCAATTAAAGTCAATAATGTCAAAGATACGAACTCCCAATTTGGCTTTAGGATAAAACTTTCAGCAGTAACAGGCAGCAAACTTGACCAAGGAAATAACAAAGACCAAAAGCGGAAAACAAATATCATACCCAAGCCTATTTGACATTGAAAAAGCTTATGATAAATTGTGGAAGGACGTGATGATCTTCAAAATTGTACAACTCAGACTACCGACTGACTCGATAAGACTATTCAAATCATTCTTGAAAGACAGGACTTTCAGAGCCAAGATACGTGCAGAAAAATCAGCGGTGAGCAGCGCAAAAGAGGGCCTTCTTCAAAGCTCTCCACTTTACTCCACCCTCTTCAATATATCCCCAGATTCGAAGATATTAAGGGGATAAACTTATATCAATTTGTAGACGATATGGCTATCCATTCTTCAAACCTGAAGATATCATATACAAGATCACGATTAATCAGAGCGAAAAAAACGTCTACAAACCTGGAAAACTAAGCTTAACTCGCAAAAGACTCAAGTAATTCGGTTCACAAAAAGAAAAGGGAAAACAGTTTTTTTAGTTAAACATAACATAAAAACTATCGGCACTTACCTAGAATTAAATTTAGATACAAACTTAAATTTTCAATATACACCATAAGAAGATCAAACCAAGTCAAAAAAGCTAGGGCCCAATAATTTAAAAGGTCCACTTGCTGTAGCTGTGATTTGCTTTTAATTTAGAATTAAAAGAAAGATGTCAAAATATTGTGTTGGTCTAGCAATTAAAGTCATTTAAGGATGCAAGATGTTTGAGCCCCAAAAATACAATTTGTTAGAACTCGCATTTATCAAACATATGCTCTAAGTACATATGCATAGCTCTAAGGCTTGGTTGGCTATGTTTTTCCATTGTCGGTTGTGTTTTGATCTTTATTACTAATTCTGTACGTTCATTTCTTCCAGGTCATTTACTACATCATCGATCATTTCCTTCTCAGACTTCACCAATTACCTTCTTTGTACTTTATTCCATCTCTAAGACCTTTCTTGTAGCTCTGGATTCCCATAGGCATGCTATGTGCACTAATCAGCGAATGTTTTAGAACATAACTACTGCTATAACAGGAGGATTTTGGTACAACTCCATTAATTCCAGGTATCTTCTTCTATCCCTCTGTCCTTCAATTTTTCTTCCTCCATAAATACTCATCGACAAATTTTCTTTCCCACATCCTACTATCCACAATTGTGAGCAATATAGTATTAGTTGCCTGATCACTGTTCGGTAAATTCTTTTATTGATTTTTCTTGAGACTGTTTTCTAATTTCCTTTGCAAGTTTAGCGCAGATTTCTTGATTTTCTCCATCCTTATTATTAATAATTATTCCCAAGTATTTTTGAATATGAGATTTATCTCTGTTTATTCATTCCCTGATCAGGTTAACATACATTTGGTTTTATCTGCGTTTATTTTACACGTTTTTTTCGCTCTATTTTCTAGTCTTCTCGTTGATTATGTGCATTCCTTTCTGATTTTCGTTAGAATTGTCAAGTTATCAACGTATGCCAGGCACTGATGCTTGTTGAATCTATTAGTGTTAGCTTTACCACCCTTATAATATTTGTTAGAATTCCTGCTTTCTTCATAATGTTTACAGTCGTAGAACACACCCAGCTTTTACTGAGTGCGCACGTGTTTGTCTGACTGCTCCTGTGTTCTTAAGATACTATAGGTTAGGTTCCTTCAGCTTGCTGCGATGGGTCGGTTATAGTATTTATGCCTGTGAATTGTGTCTGTGTTTGATAGGATCTGAGGATGTTTGACAACAAAGTACAATTCCACATACAATCCCAGTGCGGTGAAACGGCGAGTAGTAAACGATGGTTTAAGTTGGTACAATTCCAGGTACTTCGAAGTTGTAGAACCTCCGAAACTGACGACAAGTTTCGATGCAGTAGTTGCTACAAAGAAACTTATTGCAGTAGAAATGGTATACTCCTCTGAAGAGGAGGTGAAATCAACCGCAGCCAGCGAAATGCGTGACATGAAGAGGGAGCGTGGCGCTGACGGCTTCACCGAGGTGAAGCATCTTGGAGAAGAACGTGCCAGCAAATCAAGGCACCACAGCCGCACCAAAAACAGCGGTCCCGCCAATCATTCTCCTATCCAAGGAGAAATGGCCTAAGGTCGCTGCTATGCTTCGAGTTAAAGACACAGCAGATCCCAGCGCATGCATAGTAACGTCCGGAATCAAGAGCAATCCCGCAACAACAAGTGATCATTAAGGCATCAAAAAACTCCTTGATAACCAGAAGTTATTTTACCGCACGTTCATCTTCCTTAGTGGCAAGACACTGAGGGTTGTCATCAGTGGACTGCCGTACAAATTGAGGGATGAGGTTATCTTCGACGACATCAAACACCACGGGCTCCCTGCGGATTCGGAGAGGCCCTAGAAAGATCCCAATGCGGCTGAACTATGCGGAATTCAGGAAAGACGAGCAGGGTAAAAAGATCTATCAAACGAAGACGGTGCTTCACCAGGATGTGAGCATCAAAGCATCACGCCGAAGAAGTAATAAAACACGGTGCCATCGGTGCGAAAGGTTCATACAGACACAAGGAAACTGCCATGCAAAGTCCATGTGCGTCAAGTTCGAGGATGGTCATCTCAGTGGCGAGTGCGGCAAACCGAAGACAACCCCAGCAACGTGCGCAAATTGTGCTGGGTCCCACACCGCCAGCTGCAAAGGACGCCCGAGGTACATTCGTGCACTAAAAACAGTTCACGCTACGAGAGGGTGTACGTATTACGCGGACATCGCTAGAGACACTCCTCCAAACAAAACGCGAAGAGCAAACGCAAACTGTGATGTACATGAAAGGCGAGGAGTCTCCTTCCTGACCTGGACATAAATATCGTCACCCAAGTAGGCAGCATCATAGTCGAAGCGCAGCGTGATGCAGCTTCCTTCGCGGAGGGGCTGCAGAACATTCTTCAGTAACTGCTAGTAATTTTCAAAATCAGCCGAATTAATTCTCAGGCGGAAAGCGGCTTGCCGCCAAATAATAGCAAAACTCAAGTCGAAAACAATCAGGACGAAGGTGTTTAATGATGTGTTGTCTAGGTACACAATAGCCCAAGAGGTTCATCGTTGATAATCTTTAATACAATATCTCTATTTAATTTACCGTAGGCTTGCTTAAAATCTATAGAAACTGTGTGAATTGCAAAGCTGTGCAAATAACTGTCAGACGGAATCTGTTTTGCGATAAACACTTGATCGTTAATGGATGTTCTTCTTCGAAACTCGCATTGATAATCCCCGGCTTGGCGTTCTTTGGATTCAGCTAATCTGATTTTAAGAAATTTTGCAAAAATCTTGCACGACATATTACATCTAGAAGTGCCATTCCCCTGTAATTATCACATATTATTGGATCGCAATCTTTTAGTATTACTACAAGGGTTCCCTTCGTCCAACTCTGGGAAATGATTTCCTTTGACCAGATATTTAATAATAATCTGTAGATTTCTTCATGAAGCAAGCTTCCTCCTTCTTGTATTAATTTGGCTATTGTACCGTTTCTACCCGCGCTATTATTATTTTTTATTTCTTTTATTAGTTGCGATATTTTCTCCTTTTTTGAACGATGGTATATTCCCCTATTCTTTCTGCACATTTCCTCAGTTATTCCCTTTTATCATTTAGTGCCTTAAAAGCTTGTTTTGGATATGTTCGCATCACCTTTTCTATGCTTTTTGAGTATCTCCAGTTAGTTCCCCTGTTTCACTACTATTGCATAATATTTTCTGTTTAACTCGTTTCTTTTAGGTTTTCACTTCGCGGTAGGAAGTCCTCAAATCCTTATTAATAAAATTTTTAACCTTTATGGCAGATACTTTTTCTTTTTCCTGCACGTATTTTTAACCTTATTTCGTAGCTCTACATATCTTTTTTGTTTCCTTCTGCATTACTTTGTAATATTTTTGCCGGATTTTTTTTTGCACTTGGTTTTATTTTCACATTTTTTGTAATCGTATTATTTCTGTTGCCTATAGCCATTTAAGGCTACCTAATATTTAGGCCCCAAAAATTATTCTTGCCTAAAGCTTACATTTTTCAAAGATGGGCGGTGAGTGTTAGTACCGCTTTCGTTTTAATTTTTTATGTAGGAACTTGTATAGTATATTTTTTTTCAAAAAGTTAATATTAAATCCAATTATAAATGAATAAAAGTCCATTTATAAATTCTAAATTAATAAAATGTAATTGTTACATATACATTTCAATCAAAGACTTCTCGATTAAAGAAGTGCCGAAACGGGAACGAATTAAAAAAAGTTAGTCATAAATCGCTTTACAAAAAAAATAGACTCATTGAATATTATAATAATAGAACCGCAACACCATAATAATTGAATAGAACATTGTAAATGTTAAAAATAACGAGCCATTCTTACTATGTGGGTGCAGCTATGCCGCAATTCACAAAGCAGTCGCATACATACCGCCTGATACAGCTGTCAATCTTGAACTACTTTTAATTTCAAATAGTGAAATAGTGTATTCAATCGAATCACGTTCAGTAGAACAGCTATACAGAATCTACAAGAAATACGTGTGTGATTCTGACAGTTCTTACTTGTTTTTCTTGCAGATAGAGAAACTTGAGTGAAAAAGTGGAAGTAAATTCCAATCGCTGTTATTGAATGTACGTTGCAAAGTAACAACTGCAAATACATCAATTATCTTATTTATCTGCGTATATACATTCAGGAAGAAATCCTTGAAAATGTTTTTACACATTTTCTATATACGGGGTGACCCATAAAAATGATTTTGGTGAAGTTTTAAAGCGCAGCTGTTAGTATTTAATTATATTAATTTGTAGGTTGTCTGAAACATTAAAACAATTAAACGTACAACTTCAATCATATAAAAAAACTGTTTGAAAATTAGTGAACCGTTGCCTTCAGATTTCTGACAGATGTTCCGACATCTCAAAATAATGTAGAGTGAAACACACAGACAACTTTAAAAGCTTAATTTGATTGTTACAAGTGACGAATGTTGAATTTTTATCAAGATGTTATGTTCATGTTTCACTATTCTAGGCTAGTATCTTGGTAACGATCAATAACTAGATTTTTGATTTAAATTGTTTCCATAGCTGTCGTGCGGGTATAAAAATAAATTTACCAATGTTTCAAAGTTATTTGTACTAAATTTGAAAGTAAATGAATGGTGAATTTATTTCATAAAATACAATAGGTACATAATTAATTGCAAATAATTATTAAGAATTTCCACAACTTTCGCAATTAACTATACAAGTATCTCATTCTGGAGTTATCAAAGATAAATTCATTAAGTTTTGCCATTTTTCAATTAGGTTTGTTAAGTAAATAAGAAAAATAATTTTTTTTTGTTAAATAGTATACATTTGCTATCAAAATTCGTATTTTGAGAATCTTGGTTATCAAACGTTTTTGTTCTTGAACGCTTAATGTTCACAATCTGATAGGCATCCCAAAGTAAGAAGGTTGCACATATTTATATTTAGTTCAATATAATTACCTTGGTGTTTAGTTGTAATTATCTAGTTTTAATTAATAATTTTTAAATGTATCTATTAAACTAACTTATTGTTAAAACATGATTTTCCATTAACATTTAAATTTATTCTATAGTTATTTTTATAGAACACATCGTTAACGTAATATAACTAAGATAATTAATAAACCGTTAAATAAACTAGAACAGAGTTCTAGATGACAATTTTGAAAATTAAAGGAATTGGAAAAACTACAGGTTAAGTTTTATCGCTTACGATTTAAACATTTAATTAAGCATTCGTTAATTAGCAGTTGCGGTATAAGTTTATCATATATTCTACCATTATATAAACATTCCACTAGTGAAAGTAGAATACGTCTTTTATAAGTTTTTGCATGAAAAACATATTATTGTTCATGTTCTCATTACCTTTTTTCATCTCATAGCTATAATTTTATTATGACTTTGAGTAATGTAATAAAACATAAAAGTTAGAATAACTTCCATTGTTTCCAAATGCTTCATTTTATGGACGAATTACTTTTATTTATATTTTTTTACAATGTCAGAGATACTATTATTTGAGGTAATTTCACGACCGTTGTTTCGGTTCTTTGTCACAGTAAAAGCTGACGTGGAAAGTTTTATAAAATTTTTGTATAATTGTAGGTCAAAGTTTTATTGAATTTAGTTTTATTTTTGTAATTTTGTAGGGATGAACAACTCAACCGCGATTACTGACAATTTAGAAGATATCGTTTATTTCATCGCGTATAGTTAAAAATGTTACAAACAACTCCATCAATCATCTCTCGTCAAGAATGAATTTCGTTTTATCAATCATGGTATATAAGAATACTCAACATTATATTGCATCAACTGCAACACAATGGTAGTACATCGAAAAATGATGTGCCGAATCATACCGATTAAGCAGGTTATTCTAATATATAATTTATAAAGCCAGAATTTAAATATAATTTGAGGAAAAGAAGGCATCCTTATATTAGAATTAAATTTTGCATAGACCAGACTCAAAGTGACAGACAACTTAGTCTAATATTAATGATAATTAAGTAACAGAGAAGAACTTTCAGTTAATTATATTCTGTAATCTTTAAGGAATTAAAAACTTAATAAAAAAAAATGTCAATTTAGAATAACAAGAAAACATTGAGAAGTGATCGCCTCCGGAATGCAATAGATTGGAAGCCAGTTAGTAATTAATATTTTTCACTAGTTAAGGTGAAAACAAACTAATAAAACTATTTAACTATTTTCTTTATTCCTATTTTTACTAATATGAGGCTCTTGTATTTAATTTATAACTATGCATGTTATTAGCATTGTTGAAGCATAAATAATAATTCTAAATAAGGTTTAAATAAAGTTCAATATTATAATTATTAAATAAATAATGATTAAATGTAACTGTTAGTAACGGAAAAAATATAAACAGTTAAACAGGATAATAAATATTTCAGGTAAAAACAAAGTACCGATGCCAAATAGTCTTTATGGAACGTGATGCAAACAAAAACCTCTAAAGTCAGAAAGTCTAAAATTCAACTGAAAGGTCTTTGTAATATTTTATGATTACGAATAAGTGAGCATTAAAAATGAAAATATCTAGAAATACAAATTGTCACATTCGAACATGTAAAGTGTTATCGTGAGAAATAAACTTTAACGAACTAAAATTTAAATATGATTAGTTAACGTTCAAACTACTAGAACAAATTCCGAATGCAAACGACCCCAAAGAAATTATAAAATAGGTAGAAAGCGTGAAAAAGTTGCTTTTATCTGCAGCATATATACAGTGCGAATTGATCTCGCTGCAGAACGATAAGCAACTTGTAAAGATGTACAGACTAAAGTGATGGTTATAAAGGTCGCTAATTAAAAATATTTCAGCCGTTTTCGCTTGGAAGTATTCCGGATAGGAACACTTCTAGGGCAAACCAGCTCACAAACGATAAAAATCGAAGTAAATGAAGAAGTGTTTTGTGAACCGAAAGCTCGAGAGGACATCAAAGACGAAAGGTTAAAAAAGATTAAAGGTTAAATTTTTAAATAAAATACCCGGGTGAATATACGTAATGCACCGAAATATTTAACTAGTCAGTCAGTGGCGTTGGTCGAATTCAATCAGTAGATTGTCCTCATTGAATTTCATTGCTCTGAGAACAGGCATATAATCCGCATTTCATATATAGATCATTAATTAAGTTTATTAAGTATTATACGTCGATATATCGTATTTTGTAAATTTTCTTAAAACCACTTCAACTGGACATAATTCTCTTAGTTATTTTTGGAAGTATATAATTAAATAAATACACTTAGAGTAGATGAATTCTAAAAGCGTTTTGCGTAAATTCATTTGTCGTTAGAAAATATAATTTAATATGAATGATGTACTTAGCACTGATCAGTAATTATTTATATTTTATATGTTTTTAATACTATTTAATCGTTTGAAAATTTCTTTATTCCAAACATTAATCCAAAATCTCAATTTGGTTAAGGTAAACTTAATAATTGTGTAATCCAAATCATTTTATTATTTTATTAATAAATTCTGTTTGATAATTTTAGACATGTAAACGTTACTAAATTCACATTACCTAAGGGCTGCATATGCAGTGACCTTAAATACAGGTAAAAATTTTAACAATAAAAGCTACTTTTGCAACTTATTAGAAATAAAAGATACAAATTAATTAATATAAAGAAAACTGAAATTAGCGGCGGCAGAGTAACGTTTCGTCGATGTGAGCAATAATAATTTTCGTAGTCATAATATAAAATCTGTTTGCGTAATGAAAATCTGTCTTAAAAAGGTTTCGTTCCAATTTTTATGATTGACTCATATATTAGATCTAATTTAAGCAGGTATGAAAATGAAAACGCCTGGTTTTGTTTTTAAATACGACTGGTAGTTAAATGCAGGTTAAATTCAATGAAACCTATCTACATTACACTCGCGGTTCCTTTTGAATTCGTTCATCTTGTAGATGTATTTAGCATACAAAGAATTAATCTAAGCACCAGCAATGAATGTGTAATTTTTGTTTACGAAGCATACATAACCTTTATTCGTCGTTATAATTCTAAAATTACATTATAGGTATATTTATGATAAATCGCCGTGTTTCTTTAAGCTTCTATACAAGTAACATCTTGCTTAGATAGTAAAAATTTACAATTTTGAAGCAATGTAAAACATAATTTGAATTTTCATTGATATCATTTTACTTTTACTAAACACGTTTGTGCAATTCATAGACAGGTATGAAATAGGTGTTCAAGATAAACAGTTGAAATAATTTTATACAGATCGGTACTACATAACCTTTTCAATATAAAACTTATGGAGATGTTTAGGTCTAGCAAGAACTTGCGAACTTGATCAGGTGTTCAATATAAAGAGATAGTCAATTTTACAGGATTAATCGTGTGTAATAATAACTTTTATGTAACGGTTTGCTAAAGAATATAACCCTCCTGGAACGCCACGCACTTATTGCACGCCTCGTCCCACTTCTGAAAACGCCTTTGAAATCGTTCGAAGTTAGACCCTGTAAAACCACCGTCGTCCCCTTTTGGATAGTTTCTATGGAGTCTTCATATTGGAGAATAGCCAGAAGTTCAGTAGAATCAGATCTGGACTGTAGGGACAGGGGTGAGGCAACCTTCGAATATTGTTTTCCGCTAAAAACTGTCCAAGGAGAAGCGGCGAAAGTGCGGGCGCATTGTCGTGGTGAAGGATCAATTCAGATTCCTCCAGCTTAGACCTTACCCGCGCAACCCTGGCACACAGCCGCTTTAAAATTTCAACGTAAAAGATCGCATTAACAATTTGGCCTTGTGGAACGTACTCTTTGGACAAAGCCTTTGATATTGAAAAAACAAAAGGGCATTGTCTTCAGTTGCGACCACTACATTCTTGCTTTTGAGGACCTTGTCCTCCGACCTCAACCCATTGTTTACTTTGCCGACGAGTCTCAGGATCATACTGAAAGACCCAGCTTTTATCCCCCGCAATCACACCTTCAACCGGTCCCGCCGTCATTTTCGATGCACTAGAGAGACTCCTGGTAAACCGAAAAACGCAATTCTTTCTGTCCCGCGGTTAGCGTTTTCGGAACGAGTTTAGCATACAGCTTAGGCATCGTTTAATCTTCGTGTAATATTTGACGAACACACTATTTATTAATGTTGAGATCTGCTGACGTTAATCGACGGTGAGAACGCACTAACACACACAAACGCTTAACATTGGCACCTGTCTCTCGTCATCTTTAACCCACTCTCGACCCGCTTTGAACCGCGCTGCCCATTCGTACACCAGAGCAGATGATAGACACTCATTACCGAATCGCTCTGTAATTTTTTCAAAATAACCGACCGTTTATCGTCTAATTTCGTTAAAAACTTTATCGCAATTCTTTGTTTCATTTTTTTATTGCACACTTTTCCTACACGTAATACTTCAACACCACTTTTTAAAATCTTATACATCACATACAATGCACTCGAACGAGTTGAAACTTGTCACGCATGTAGTAAAACTGTGGAAGTTTATGCCTTTGCCGTTGAATACTCGCTAGTGTTAGCAGTACGAGTGTTTGAAACAAATTCTCGTTATTTAATTGCCACATCTCGTATTGCGTTTAAACGAATATGACCTTAGCACAAAATCCTGAACCAATATGAATAAAAGAGGAAGCACAAAATTTCCTTTATTATCTAATATTAAGGAGCTCCAATGAAATTCTGGATGGCGTGAGCAATCACAAAAGTGGCAGGAATGCTTCAACAATATGCTTCCTATTTTATGTATGTACAGCAAATATCACATGGGAAGGCGAACGGCGACGATAGATTTACGCAGCCATAACTTGGTAACCATCGGTCTTGTTTGTAGTTCGACAATGTAACCGCAATGCAACATTTTGTTTTGTTTATATTATAATCTAGCAGAGATCTTTTTCCATCATCAAGAAGCCACCATTTTTATTAACAACAAGAGTTTGTCTGCAAAAATGTAGAAACACTATTATTGCATCTTGTGGATCTGCGCATTCCTTTTTTTTTATTATTGGATACATGGTAGACTAATCGTCTAATTAATGTTTGCTCAATTATAGACAAGCCAAGGTGTATGATAATCAGATAAATCGAGACCTAAAAATTGGTGATTGGTTGGGCGACCAACTTTTAAAACGCAATCTTTTAGACCTTAACGAATCTTGATTGGATTAGGTATTAGACATCCTAATAAGTTTTATAAGCAAATTTCGGCAACCGACGACTCTTGGAATTATTATGGGTGATCCGCACTGCAATATTAAAATATGAACATTTATTGCAAAAATGTATAAACTTGTAAATGTTGTTCGTGCATAAAAGAGAATTTTTTGACTCTGTTTTAGTAGAATGTCACTGACAATTATTTAAAGATATATCCAGGACGGCTGCGTGTGAATTCTTAAATTATGCTCTATTCCCAAAAGAACGAAAAATGTTTATAAACGTCATCATATAATTAACTGGGAGATGCAGCTAGAAACTGGGACTATACTTTATAAGATGGGTTTTAGAACCGTTTCAGTCCATATGCGTTCGTAATTTTATTGCCAGGTGATTTATTGAAAACTTGGACGTTCGAAGCTTTGACTCGTCCTAAAAAGCCCCCCCCCCCATTATATTTACTTGCTTTAAACAGCAGGATTTAGGATTGCAGCTACTCACTCTCGTCAATTTAACGTTCAAGGGGTTTCATCCCTTCATGAGCTTTAAACATTAGGTAATGGTTGCTAAATACAATTATGTTAGTAGTTACAGGTGAGAATTTAAGTAAAGAATACACAAAAGGGACGTGACTCTGGTAAATTGACATTTTAGTAACGCTTTTAAGGCAGACGAATTTCTGTGTGCGTAGGAAAATTGTTGAGCTGGTGGGATAGGCAAAACGCGAATAGCAATATTACGTTGATAGCAAAATTACGTTTAATATAAGCCAACTATTACTTTATAATAAAGGAAACGATATTTCTATGGACTTCTGTTAAAAACCTGTCATTTTAGGCGACATACTATTTATTGGTTTGTACGAAACATGGTTAACTGCGCTTCATTCAATTTTAATGATATGTACTGGGAACAATTCTGTAATACATCCTGCTGCTTACTGTACTGGTGGTGATTGTCAGGTCCGCCCACAATCCTGTAATCCGTAAACAAGTCCGGAGCTACATGCTACATGCAGTTAATTTTTCTGTGGATCTGAATAGAAAGTTCAGTGATGATTATCTGCCCTGTTCTCTTCTGTCTTTTAATACATATGGCACATCCATCGAGGTGGATACAGTCTTACCTCTCTGCCGGGTGGTTTCTTACTGATACATAACAGATATTTCTCTCACATCCGAAATATTAATGTCATCAATTTTGCAAGAAAATTATGTTTCCGTTATTTTATTGTTGTCCCACACAACGTTCAAAAATCACTACAGTGGAAACACAAGGAAACAGATAGGTCACCATGCTTTATGATGTCACAGATTTTTTGGCCAAGTTTACAAGTTTACCTGCTGTGTATAATCAGGAGCACCCTGGGCAATAGATTTAGAGTCACTGCAATCTAACCCTTCAATTGGAATCTCTTCGTTGCTGGTGAGTACGAAATAATGGATGAGACTGTGCTACGGTAATTTGAGACAAATGGACTGAATTGCATACAGTGCACGACAGCTCAAAAATAGTTGCGGGGTTCGGGTCGGGATGAGGTCAGTTCGGTAGTTAGCCAATATGTAGAACGTAAAGTAATGAGTAAATTTAATTATAAGCAGTAGCTAGAATAAGCATTTCTTTGGGAACCACGCCGTTCAAGAAGAAAACGTCCAAAAGAGATGAATTATAAGATATTTCAACGGCAGAAAATACCTATAATTATAGCACGCACTAATATAATTTATAATCCCTGAAAGAAAATAATTATGTAGGTAATAAAGAAATCATATAAGTAAATAACAATCA
>JAHWXV010190046.1:0-10481 GCA_024586415.1 Phrixothrix hirtus
ATTTTTTTACAACTGCATAAGCAGGAATGATATAGCCGGGAACTATTCCAAACTTGTTGCCTTTTCCACTATACAACATTATACCAAAAAATTCCAAAAACAAAGATTGAAGTAGATAATATGATTCTGATTATATTACATCTAAGATTCTAATTTTGATGGATTATATACACATTGATTGATGTTCCTAATGATTTACGAAAACAACAACAAAAATATGTATAGGGCATTTAAATTTGAAAAAACAGTACAAATTGTATAAATAAATTTATCAAGTTAAGTTCATTAGGAGTAACCACTTTGTGTGGAAATATTCTATTATTTGAGTAATATTAAATGCGTGGAGTTGCTACATTTGAAACAATAGAATCTCTGGAACCCCTAGTTTCAACTTTTATTCATTATACTTTTCGTCAGCTATAAACAAAAATTTCAACGGTACAACGCGACAAATCATAATAAAGGACCAATAAGGGACTCATATGCATCACCATATCGTTGAAAAGACACTAATGGCAAGTTTCACTTGCCAAGTTCTTATATTATGGTCCTTAATTCACAAATTCGCAAATACGCTAGTCATTTGTAGATATTTAGAACCTATCTTATGTCGAAAACTAGAATAGACATTTTAGAAGTGATAATAAAGTTCCATTCTTATAAATCTGGGTCAGAATGTGTAAGTTGATACACACGTATATTAGTGATCCTTTGTGTTCGTAATGATATAAAAGAACAAACAATTCTATTATAAAAGTATATATAATCCTAGAGATACCATTACTGTTGTATTTACAATGAAATATCTTGCCATAAATAGGAAAAGAGTAATGAAATGTTGTAATAACAATTTTTTGAGAAGATCTTTATTGTTTATTCATGACAAAAGCTAACCCACCCAATTCTTAATTACCTAATTAAAATGAAATGTTGGATACATGAACTAATTTTGAAATGTGTAGAAACAAACCAATAATTACGCAATGTTTGTCTAAGATTAACAAAAGCTGCAATTTAAATTGTATGTTCAATAATTATAATGGATATTTGTTGAAAGGCTTCTAGCTTAGCGAACAAAAAAATGAATATAGGAAAAAGCCAATATTTACACATTATAACCAAGTAAATATTATCGTGCTGCAAAACCGATAAGCAGAGAGAACCGATTTCTCAAAGTTGTAACCATTTTCTAGAAAATTAGGAAAACTAAAATATTTAAACGTTTATAAACGCTTTATAAATTGAGCCAACAATATAACGAGGACTATAATTTGTATTTCTGCTCTATATAATTCTAAATCTCAAAACGTCCCAATACAAAACCTGTAAATACACTTTCACAAAATAGCATTGTTTGTATCTCAAGCTGCAGGCGATGTCATAAAATGTAATGGTGTTTATTGTAGGCGCACCCTATATACATTTAATACCAAGCTATAAACGCAGTATTCGTCTCGCTTTTGACAGTTGCGTTTAGTACTCTTTCTTATTCTGATTTGACTCTTATAACACAAAACTAAACTATGCACTTACATAAATTAAATTACATTAAATGGCGTTTAATTTCTTCTTTAAAAGTCAGTGTACAACTTTGACAACTATAATTTCGTATGGCTACAGAAAGGTATTGCGTTTCAAGTTTAAGCAATCTAAAAAGGTCGTTCGAGAGATGTGCTTTAAAATATAATGTATAAGAAAATTTATTTCAAAAATTCTGTTCCATTAAATATATTAACGCATTTATGATTTTTCTGAAACAGACATATGTATGTATATAGGTATATTGTTCTAACAATAAAATGATTTTATAAAAATGTAAAAGAACTAACTGCACAGTTTATGTTGCAATTAAAAAAAATACTGTTGTTTTTGAGTTATATATATATATGTATATATATATAACCGAAGTAAAGTCCCGGCACTCAGCCAGCCAATACACCTCACAGTTAATAATGACATCATAAAAATATTAAGTTTACAGTTTGTTTATTTGAGTACGAATTAGCTGCGATAGTTGACAGTTATACAACCAGAAAATCGTTTTACCATTATTGGCATATCAACATACTATACAAATAATTTGACATAATAATGACTATGATCAATGCTCTAAAATAAAATATAGTGAAATAATGAAATTCTAATTGCTACAAAGCATAGATTTATGTTTTAATCAAATTTCTGGATAATATGAATTACAAATACGACCTGTTTTTGTACATCTGCCTGTTGTGTTGATTGTCACGTTTTGATATATTTCCCGAACTGTTGTGATTGTTATATAATGCCACGATAAAAGTGTTATGGTTCAAAACGGTACTAGTACTGTTATGAAACGGAGTAAAGGTTTGATATTGAATTCTTGTAGTTAGTTGATAGTTATCATTAGCACATAAAATAGCGTACGATATGCGATTGTTAAGTGCCATAGTACAACAAGTCTTGAAAATTAGCAAAACTCAACCCTTCGGGCCTTATATTTCAAACTTTTTCTCGGCCTGTTATATGGCACTAAAATTAAATAAGGAAAATCATAAAATTATGTAGTAAAATTTAATTTCATTGAGTTTGCAGCAAACAGTTCTAACGATAACGTATTTTGCTGGTTGGGTGCCTGGACTACACAAGTAGTAACGCCGGCTAACCTAAACCTGCCTTACATGAGGACACATTCTAAAGAAATCTTATTTAACACAAAATACTATTTTTCAACATAGTCTTGTTCTCTCTCTCTCTCTCTCTCTCTCTCTAAATACAAGCGATTCATTTTAGAATATCGGTCAAAGACATATAGGAAAAAAGATTAAATCATATTTTCAATCATTGCTTTTGAACTAGCTTTACTTCCTTAGATGAATCAAATTTAATTATTTCCGAACGATTTTCATTGACTCAAAAGAATCAAATGTGTAGTGGAGTTCAAAGGTCCGAATTATTGACTGAGTGGCAAATGCTGTATGGAACTTGGCATTACTGTGGCATGCGATCCTATTATGCCATTCTTTATCGATATTCTGCAAAGATGATGGTTTATTTTAACCCTTAGTTCAAGCGGTTTAAGAAAAATAACACAAAAACGATTCTAAAACACAGCTACCATAACTTTGTTGCTAGAAGATTGTTATTTACATTTTTTGGTTATGGTGGCAACATGTCAAACCATTCCTTAGATTGATTTTCAGTTTTTGGCTCCATGGCACAAAATAAGTTCGGTTCTCAAAAATATATCAGCCCAAATCTTTATCCTTGTATCCTTGAATTTTTTGATTAACCGGAACAGAACACATCTAACACGTGTCTTAAGAATATTAGAGGTTGTATGTAATCTTTTGTATATGTTGTAAATATCACAAGGCAGCAACCATTTCTCGAACTATTTCACATTGATCTTTATGAGTTATTCTATCGACGTGCACCTTTGTTCTAGCGGTTCAATAGTAAACTACCGTCCTAAGCGTGTGATATCAAAAATATTCGTTTTGCCTGATTCAAATTTGTTTATCTACTTGCGCGTATACATATATTGCTGAAAAATCCTACAAACCTGAACAACTCTCCTCTTCCAAAAACTCTCTCGCTACTTTTCTATTTAATTTTCCATCTATAGTACAATAAACTTGTTTTCAAGACTAAAGTACACGGTAGTTTAAAACACAACCGGCAAAATGAAACAATAGGTGGGAAATCGAATTTCTAGATTAGTTTGTCTAACTTTTACTGATAACACATACTGTACCTGCGTCATACATATACATAAGGATATATCAAAGTAAGCCTTTGCGCTAATCAACCTTGACGTGTAGAATGAGCAGGGGATGCCGTATAAGTAAATAATATTTTATCAAATCGCTAAATGAAAGCGTTCCGTGTTTCCTAGGTAACCAAATTGATCTAAACTAACTGCATAGAGCGCTAGAATATTGCTGTTGTGCACTAATATAAATAAATATAGCGATATTTAGATTGTATTAATCTAAATACAACTTCAATTTAATACGGTTGATAAAATACTGTCGATGTCGAGCAGAATTATCTAGCAATAATATTGGTCGTGTTTTTTATTACTCGAACAATGACTTGAGCACACTAGCTGCTTTCTAGTTACAGAAAAATAGTAATTATTAGCTGAGCTACTATAAAATGCAATTAGTTTCTCAAAATATAAATCAGTTAGTTTGCTCAAGTCGTTGTTCGAGTAATAAAAAGGAAATTGTCATTAATTTTGTAATCTAATTTCAATTACAAAACCAAAATTCTAATTTCTATATATAATCATTAATTAGTAAAGTATTTTCCTGCATTATTTACAACTATATCCTAACGTCCAGGAAATTTATCTATTCCATACCATAACAAATATAGTGGTATAGAGTTGAAGAAATTTTCAAGCTAATTTTTGGGAGCCATTTCGTTATAAAATAAGATACTTCGCAAATTATTGGATAAATAAACATCGGAAATGATGGAAATCTGCTAGAGTAAGATCAGTAGAATAGGGTGGACGTAAAATGACTACCTAACAGAGCTCTTAGGTAGACGAGCATAATAGTGCTGTAAAATTACTTGATTTTGTATTCCTGATCGTTTTTCTCCAATTGTAGCTGCAAGCCGTAGTAGCTATTGGCAATAAGTTACCGCAATTATTCTTAATTTTGTGAAAAGGAATTAATAGCAAACAATGCCTCCTTTATCTTATCAAATACATGGGTGAAGATGAGCTTTTTTACGCAGGGTTGCTTTTTCGTTAGGATTTAACTAATGCTTTCTGTATTTTATACTATCACAAAAGCATCCTTTTGCAATACGAACTACAATACGGGACAAGAAAGATAGATCGTCTTGCTTAGCTAAACGACGGGGTGCAAGCAAAGAAGCAGAAACGCTACTGCCCCAATTTTCATTGTTATTGCTTAAAACGGTACCCCCCCCACTAAATCTCTACACCTTAGATATCGCATGGTAGTTGGATAGTCACAATCAATCATAATAGTCAATTCTCGAGATAAAGGGAATAATTAAGCATTAAATGATATTCATCAATATTGAATGGTCCTTTTAAACGTGGAAAATAATTGATAGCAAAATTACCTTCTGCAGAACGGCAAAACCACTTTCTTGAAGAACTTTCTCCGATATCGTTTTCTGCGTACGCGGAGCAATTGGTTGCTGCGGTCTCCGATGCTTTTGTTTCAGGGTTGATTCAAAGAAGATATGTCGGAAATATTCATATCTACTTTCAAGACACTCATATAAAAAATCCTTAAGCGCTATGCACTCATCTCTTAACATAATATATAATCTTAAACGCAATTTAACTACAAAAAGTTGCTCTGAAGCAATATTCAATGTACTTGGTGAAAATTATTCATTATTAAAAATGTGATTTTGACATAGTAATAATTGCGAAAAATTTTGCTAGTGTAGAAAATATGATAAAGTGAACGCTATATAACATAATAATTATCAGAAGCCCTGAAAAGAATGCAAAGACGTTGAAGACGGTATGTATATCTGACCGAAGCTTAAAGGCAATCATGAGCGAAATGTTATCGAGAAATGTTTCAATAATTTGACTCCAGAACATCTAAATTGATAAATTGTACACTCAAAAATGACGACAGTTAACTTAATCGTTCCGACGAAATTTATAAATAAGCTGCGAGTGCTTGAATATGGTGAAACACCGATACGGTTACCCTGAAAAAGAATGCTCGTGGTATTTTAGGTGCAAATGGTTCTATCAAGAGAATTTATTTGTGCAATTAGAAGACAGTTATTACTGCACGATACATTCACAACTGTCCACCTCAAATTTTATAGTATTGAAAAATCTACGCCCAAGGTGATTCTTTCATTACGATATCACTCATTCAAACTACAATCATTAAAGTATCCTTTGTGTAGTCTGGATTGGATAGTTCTCCTATGTCAAAGCTGAATTAAAAGTGCGTAGGCGTCATTTTGTTAGTTACAAAGAGTTATTAGCTGCGTATGATGCAGCATGTGAGTCTGTTTTGATGAAAAAGTGGAAACAAATGTTGATGACTGGATTTCACTAATGTGAAACGTCACTAATTGAGATATGGCGTTACAATGTCGCTTTTGACCATTTAATAATAATAATAGGCGAGAAGTGTGTGGAGAATTATTTAACAGCACATGATTCGGTAACATATACAGACGACCTTCAGTACTGTACTCTTAGTTTCGTCCTCCTAGAACCACCTGCGGTTGTATTTGACACCTAGTGAGTGCTTTGTAATTTAATATTGTATAACGGCTATAATGAATTCTTCGTTTATTTCTAAAGCAACTTTTTTAAATTAATATTTGAAAACATATCACTGTACTTGGTAGCGTTGTAAGAAAGTAGTATTTTATGAACAGCCCTTCATAAGTAAATAAAATATTCATGTTGAAGTTCATACATTAACCGATATTATATAATCTATTGCTATATGTAATATACCTAGTTAATAGTAGTTTGAATCGCAATTATATATTTATTAATATTATAACAAGTGTATAAACATAAATGGAGAAAGGAAATAATAAAGATTATAAATATTTCATTGTCTTTGAATGAAGCAAAATCACGGTAAAGGCAATAAAAGGCATATTTATTACGCTCTTGAATAACGGAGATTGAGAATATTAAGTTAACAAACACTGCCAAAATTATCCAGATGTAATCAAAGTTAAAAGCTGTATTACTTCTTATGAACTAATTTTTGTTAATTATGAAAATAATTAAGTAAAACTTAAACTTAAATGCCAACTTAGAATATAATTAATTTATACTAAACAGCAATAAAATTTTAATTTGGACATAAGATTCGGTTTCACGCACTTACAAGAAATTGTATTCACAGATGCCTTTATGTTTTAGTACTAGAAACGACAATCGTTTCTAAAAGACTTAACACAAAAATAATTAGTAATTAACAGAATCAAGTGGAAATAGTTGCGCCACATCGTCGTACTCAGTTGGTGACAATAATATAAGAAATGGCTTTTGTTAAAAACATAGTTTCGCTAAATAAATAAAAGGTATATAGAAAATAGAATAAGTAAATCTCAAACTTGTCCAAGAAAAATATTTCATTCAATAGCTTATATTTTATTCCTTTACAATTTGTGTTTATTAAAATAATACATTGCTATTATAATATTCAATTTGGACATATTACTTGAATTTGTTTCGTAGTATACCTATATTTTTTTGAGCATACTTTTTTCATATACATATTCAAAGCAAGCGAAATAATAGAACTGTTTAATCCGTATGCAAGTCCAAGACATATGGAAGAATTAGAGGTAGCAAAATTTACACTTATTTGCCTGTAGCTCTGTAATCATTGAAAATATATTGTAATAAAATTAAAGGTAACAAGAATTTAGCAAAAAGTGCCATCGAACTTAAATAAATTGTATAATCACGAATTACTCATTACTTAAATCGGTTCAACGTCACATGGAATTGGAATTTATAACATTGCCATTCTCTGTAATTTTATTCTTTCCTATCCTCGAATGCTACGGAATTTTACCATTATATATGTATAAATAGTAGTTTAAATTATTTTTGGTTAGTTTTTCTTAAAAATTTATCTGGTTAAAAAACATTCACAAATAAATATAAATGTAAACAATTATTACACGTGTACTCTAAAGTAAATATTAAGTTGAATGCGAGTACATAGATAGTTATGTATAAGTTAGTGAAGATAAATAAAGACCATTAAAATAATTAACTAATATGTTATTAAAAGTGTGAATTAGCTACCGGAATATTAAGAAATCAGAAGATAGTGTTAATTGTATTTTATATGCCTATAACAGTCACCTCTGATAGAAATATGAAATCTATAATAGAAATGCTGATTAATATGCAGGATAAGATGGATAATAAAAAAGAAATTGCAAACTAATTAGTAGAGAAAATGGGATCAACTTATGCAAGCCAAAATGAACTTAATTTAAATATGTTAAGCTGGGTTCTATCCATTTTGCATACAATTGAGGATTATAAATAAAATGATTAGAAAAAAATGTTTTCTTAAAGTATTTTATTATCAATAAAAAGATATAAATAGTAATATATTTATTAGTTAAAACAACATGTTCGGGAATTAAACGAATCCCACTATCAGGTTTATAAAACAGTTAATGATTTTACAAATATTAATTAAATCTACAAATTTAAAAAGTATAAGTCAAGTTTTTTCTAAGATTAACAATTTTTCAATGTGAGATATTATAGTGAAGTCTTACCTGATTGTTATAATAAACGGTTCTTAAGTAAAGATGATTTGATGTTGTTATAGATTCCATGATATTTCAGATAAAGTTCTATAATTTATATATATACATTTAATAAATGTATTTTAATGAAAATATAGATATGAGTTTTGACCTTGTTGTAGTTGTGTAAAAATCTATTTAACGTAAAAGTTAAACATATAACAATGAAAACAAAAGATGGATGTATACAGTTTAACAATGTGAGATTTTTGGCAAAATTGTAAAAAAAATGCGATAAAATTCGGCGCATGTGAAGGTTACGGGTGCTTAGATAACCAGTGGTACAAGGTGTGTATTAGGTTGTGCATACAGGCAGGCATGTGTAAATATAAAATCGAAACGACAGGATATAGCAAATTATTGTAAGTATTGGGTATGAAGGTGGTTGAATAAGTTAAAATTGTTGTAATGAATAAAAGTGTTTTAATTGAAATGGCGAAGGTGGTATTGTTAAGTAGAGTTTTGATAGAAATAGTAAGAATATATGTAGAAATGCATGCTAAGACGTTGAGGGAGCGAGGTTCTTTGTTGGGTAGGTGAATCGTTTTTATAAGTTTTAGAATGCTTTGTAGTAAGTTTTAAAAAAAGGGGATTTGTTTAATGAAGACCATCATTCATAAATGATGGAGATGGATTAAAGATTATTGAAAGTGGATAAATACACTATTGTTTACATCTTTTTATTAAGAATCAGAGGCTTTAAGAAAAAATGTTTTCAACACATTTGAGCTTAATTTAAGTCTGACTAAATTACAGGAAAAAAATAAATCACATTAAATTAATTATCAGAATGAAATTACAAACTAAGTATAAGAAGAAATTAAATCAAGTCAAAGTGATTAAAAGAAGATTTAAATTAAGCCTAATTAAACTATACGAAACAGTGAAAGTTGGTGCAAATTTGTTGCCAACAAAATATACGGAAGTAACCGAGTTTATCCACCTCACCCTAGAAAAAGAAGTCAGCATGACTAAGAAGGAGGCATCCTCTATTCCTCATGAATAATTAACAGAACACAATGCGCGGCAGATCCCTTGTTTGTCTACTGCTGAGAATGGCACGATAACCACTGAAAATACGTGTAACACGCACACATGCTGGGAAGGCATATTGAGCCAATTATTATAAAGAATTCGTGGCAGATGCATTATAGAATTGATGTGGCATTGCAGTAGTCTCTCTACGCGGGAAAGATCTAAACATTCCGCAGGATAGTTTCGACATTGCGGAAATTCGATATGAAGATTAAGCATTTGCAATAGGTCTACTGGGTCCAGTTAAGAAATCGAGTGCAAAAAATTGGAGAAAATCCCCAGGAACTCGAAACTGAAATTACACTGCTAGTGACATTAGTATATGCAACGGCTACAGAAAGTTTTGTTGAACAAATTGGAGTGTAAACATTTGTGGAAGGTCTTCGGAATCCTGAAACAACAGCCAATTATATTAGCACGTCCGTCTGACTTTTCTAGTGCTATGGCTGGACTTCGAAGCATCCAAACCAGCATCAAAGGGCCGTGTACCATTAAGGAAAAAAATCTGAGGGTTTTGAAGAAATAGTGTTAAAAATAATTAAAGCAACAATACCAACAGGACAACAAGCAATGTGTTAAGAAATTTGTAAAATGAGAACATGTATAGAAAAATTGCTAACATGCTGCAACCAATCCCACCAACAATACTGAACACTAGGAAAACTAGAAAGAAATGATGTGAAGAGATGAATATCGATCTCCTCTAGCCATGTCTCGGAAGTCACTATCCAAGTAGCAGCGTTAAAACATATGTCGGCTGCTCATTAATGGAACAATCACAAAGAAGAGTTTCTAAACGTTGCTGGATACGGGAACAACGAGGACATAGGTGAAACCAAGCATTGTTGAGAATGGAAGATTACCGCCTTCGCAGTTGCGATTAGATGCGACTACAGGGAACTCAGCAACCATATATGGTGGAATTAGTACAGATATTCAGATCTATCGTAGGAAGTGTCCGCATCGCGAGCTAACCACTGATATTGAAGAAGCTGTCATTAGAATTGTTCATATTTACAGTTTGATGGCTTTTTACTTGTGCCGAATTAATTTTTAAAATGCGTACCGTTTTTAGGAGGAATCTTCTTTGTTATATTATTTATATTAAAATACCTCCTAATATGAGTAATATATGGCTCTGT
>JAHWXV010190073.1:0-16411 GCA_024586415.1 Phrixothrix hirtus
AATGATAAGTATTCGATAATTAACCTTTTCATTGCCTTCTGGCTGATTTTGTCAAATGATTCGGATGTGCACTCTGAATTTCTTACAACACTCGGTGTAGTTTTATTAACTTCTTTGAATTACGTACTTGAACGAATTACCCTAACTCGTGGTGATTTTATTGTAATTCTTTTACAGCAATGTATTTGCAGGGTCTTTACTGATTAACTCGTTTATTGATCGATGCACTACAAATATTTATGGTAGATCAGGAAAATACCTGGTTTTTACTTGAGTTTGAGTTTATATAACTTTCGGGAATTCTCATTGTCCAATAGGGTTGTTGGTTATTTTAATTTCAGCCAATGTCTTTGAACTAAAGCTCGTTTCTCGATTCTCACGTAGGCCGTTTTAAATTTATATGTACATGTCGTTTTGCGAGTTTCGGGTCTTACTTGTTACTTTACATGTCTTTGCGGCAAGTTTGCTAAATTTTCCGCTTCTTTAAATTATACTGTCTATAGCGATGGTCACGTAAATTTATATTACTTGTCCATCTTTTGCTTTTAATAAATCTGCCGCTGCTTAGTAATCTTACAACTTATTCTAAGGGGTTAAGATTAAATTTATGTTTGGTTAAATACATTATCGACGTGTAAGAATTTTATATACAATTTTATTTAATTCTTAGGCATTGATGGCATCAACAATGTCCTTTTTTCCAAATAACCAATTCAGTTATCTCGTTAGACCTCATAATAATCTTTTCGACAATACATTTATTAAGCATAAGACTGAAGGATTTAGCAGTCCTTGAAGACTTACTAAATCGTGTACGTTCAGAGAAACCACGAATAGGAGACACGACATTACTAATATGTGTAAGGGATGACATATATAATAGTTCTGTCTATGTTTTGATCTTTTTCGTAATAGTAAGCACTTTAAATCTTCATATCTTGATTTTGATGATCCGAATCAAAACTATTGTTAGGTAACTGTGGATATCTCTTATCAGCACTTCCACTACAATCGTTATAGTTACTTCCAATCAATTATATGACTGAATTGTCGCCATTATTGTCTAAATAACTATTAGTTAACTCTTTCAACTCCTTTTCGCTCAAAAATTTCTTCCATTTTACAGCACTTTCCTTTATAAGAAAAACCTATAAATGTAGCGGAATAATACTAATGGTGTAGCAGTTAGAACTAACACTACTACTGCACGGATGTAAACACGGATTGTACAACTAAAAGAGTAATTGAAGAGTTCAGTGTAATAATTGGGCATCTCAAATTTTTGTTAAAATTTGTTTAAGTTATTGGAAACACTCTGTTCTTCGCAGCTCTCGGATTTATGTAAATGCCACCATTCTCCTACTTATCGGTTTCATATAAACTGCAACCAAGGAGATGTTTAATAAGATCTGGGGTGTAAAAATAGAATATCTCTAGGAGATACCGATTTCTTTCACCGTATATACGTTTATTACTATTACTTAGTATATGTCTCTGGATATCGAACTTATTTACTTTTTGTCTTTGTAAATGTCTAAAAATACGGCTGAGTATATTTATAACTAGATACTTTATCGTTAATAATTCCACATCGAGTGTTAGTTTAGCGAAGTCGATGGTTTACGTCTTTAGTTTTCCGGTGGGTACCATATCTATTAATTGATCGAAATCTAGACAAGTTCAAGTTGAAATAAGTTACAAATTATCAAAAATTCTTCCATTCGGAGTAAACGCCAAAACAGACAAACAAGTTCACAACAAATAGTTGTACGAGTTATTGCAACTTTTACCCAAAAATGCAAGACTTGGTGGAAGATGCCCAGAAGGAGAAAACTTCACACCAGAAGAAAGATGCAAAGACGTTGGAGAAAATTCACCAGGAAAGGACAAGAATAATCAATAAATGAAAGAAACGTACAACACAATCCAAAATATATTCAAAGTGAATGACAAGTAGATGAAAAGCATTGCAGCATAAGTAAAATTGATTCAAAAGTTGATTATAGAGGGAAACACGACGATTAGGAGGCTTACTTTAGCGTTGGGAGAGAATTTCCGGAGTTCGTGGTTGCCATACCATTATATTTTCTGAGCAACTGCGTTTTAATTTTAGATAGGGTCAGAATTGATCCTTTCATATGAAAGTATTTTACGGACACCTGGTGTAATGAAAAAAATATTAAAATCAAAGAAGATTTACATAATTATGTGGTAGTTGAACAGAGAATTAGCGACAATCTCGGAGGAAAAACTATAACAAAACATTATTTTTCCAGTTTTAACAACTTAACGTCGTAGATTTTAAAAGACTCTAATTGAAGTAAATTTGTTAACTCTAAATAACTGCAAAAGTAACTGCCAAATAGAATTTCTACTTCTAATCAGATTATACGGAAAACAAATCATCGAATATTAGACTGGATTTACTAATTAATTAATTTTAATCGACTCGACATCCCTAACGTTTCCATCTGTTCAAATATTCCTAGTGGGGTATACTCCGAAGATTAGAAGATAAGCTGAAATCGCTGTTATAAACATGTATCCTGAACTTATTGAAGCTATATATTGACAAGTTTGGAAACTCCAATTAACGAATTTTAGTTTAAATTTTTCATTAGCTCTCCATCAAAATTTATGAGTTTATTAATGTAAAGACAAAGTGGTTTGAAGACGAACCTTTTGTTAATTGATCTGCAAAATTGCTTCAGTGGCACACATTAATTTTAAATATTATATTAAAAATATAATAAGTAACCGACAGTAATCAATATAGTTGTTTTAAATATTTTAAATTGTAAAATTAAAAATAACTTTAATACCGACTTAGGTACTTTAGTTATTCCTGCAAGTTCCGGGATTCGGTTAATACCATTTATATAGCGCTTTTATTTTTAGTTATGGCGCTATTACTAATGATAAAATATTAATCTAAAGCTGTATAGATTAATTAATTAGCTAAGGATTTCTAAATTAATGACGATAACTTGCTAAAATAATATTAAAAAGCTGTTTTAAAAACGCTCTGCTTTTTAGGACATTTATTTAACTAAATTAATATAAACTTTTCGTTAAACTTGCAATTGTGAACTAAAAGATTTTAAGAAAATTGTTTTTTTAAAAACCAGTATATTAATGAATATTATAATTTTTAAGATAGTATTTGTTCGTTATTAAATAACTAGATGTCCTATGCATCTATATAGGTGTAGTTTCTATAAACGCCAACTTTGTAACAGCGCCGCGACGCTATTGATCGAGACCTTTTCAGTTTGTAAGGTACATTCATCGATTGTTGCTTGTTAAATTGTGAATATGGAATACGATTATGAATATGAACATTCGCAAACAACAAAAGCACAACCTGGTATTCGCCCAATGGTCGATCCAGAAGCAGCTGGAGAAGTTGATCCGACACTGTAAAAACTTTAATTAGTTCGATTATTTAATTAGTAATTATATTAATGAAAATTGTAGTTATCCTCAACCAAAAGAAGCAACGCACAAAATACGAGGAAGATCTGATATTATAGAATTAATATTTGGAGCCGTAGATCAAGAATTATTAGTAGTAAAAACCTTTTATTTTTTCTTTTATTCTGCTTTTGGCTCCCTCTTTCCATTGATGGGAGTATATTTTAAACAAATGGGAATGAACGCAAGTCAGTGTGGATTTTTAATAGGATCGCGACCTTTTGTTGAGTTTTTAGCTGCTCCATTCTGGGGAAGTTTAGCTGATCGGTGGCAGAAAGGCAAGATATTATTGTTAGCTTCACTAGCTGCATGGATTATTTTTACAGTGCCACTCGGATTTATTCAACCGCCTCCAACATCATGTATAGAAATTGAAAATGACGGTGCTTATATTAAAACTTACGAAAGAAACACTTTCGATAAAAGATCCGTCGAATACGAATCACAAACGTATCTACCCGACGTATCTACTACAGAGCAGACGTAATCACAAATAAGATATACATAAATAGATTTTTTTATAATATTAATATTTTTAGCTATGCAAGACCTGTTCGATCAACTTTTCCTGCAGTAAATGCAGGCCAATCTCCCAGAAATGTAGATTTTGCGAAGAATTACGTGCCAACAAAACATGAAAGTTGGGTTCAGCCAATTATTTCTTCCATAGTGTATAAAGTACAGGATATCCAAAAAGCATTTTTCCTTTTGTTACTTTTAGTTATAATTGGAGAGTTCTTTAGTGCGCCTGCTATAACTCTTGCAGATTCTGCAGTGATAACACTTCTAGGCGAAGATGCCGATCGGTATGGCCATCAAAGAATGTTCGGTTCATTAGGTTGGGGGCTTGCCATGTTTTTTGTGGGCATTGCCTTAGATCATTCAACTGCATTTCCGGATCATCCCTGCAGACCGGGTACAAAAGAAAAAAACTATACTATATGCTTTGCTACATTTTCTGTGTTAATGGGGGCGGCACTAATTACCGCCACACAGATTAATTTTAAATATGATGAAATTACAGATGAATCTTTAACTAAAAAGGATGAGCAACCAGTAATGACGTATGAAGATAAAATGCAAGCGCAACTTGCTGAGCAGCTGCAACTGCCTTCTTTGGCAGATACGAGAGCGTCTGTAAATACGCAGCCTGTTGCTGAAGAAAAGGTAAGAAATATGTAAATATTTATCTTTTATTAATTTATATATTTTTAGACAAAAATTTTTGCTCAAACTACTCGCGAAATTCCAGAGTGGGTTACTGTTTTGCGTCAATTTAAAAATTTGAAATGTGCTTCTTTCCTTTTTGTTGCCTGGTTTATGGGATTTGGAATCGGGCTTATTTTTACTTTTCTATTTTGGCACCTACAAGATTATAATGGATCTCCAACGCTTTTTGGAGTTGCATCTGTTATAAATCATATATCTGAAATATTTGCTTATTTTTTTAGTTTTAGATTAATTTGTCAAATTGGTCACGTTAAAGTACTTTGTTTAGGACTTGTAGGTAATACTTTGAGGTTTTTGTATATATCTTGGTTACATAATCCATGGTGGGTTTTGCCGTTTGAATTTATGCAGGTATGATGTACAAGTTCATTTTTTAAATTAGTTTTTGACTAATAAAATTTTAGGGTATAACTCATGCTGCTGTATGGGCAGCTTGTTGTTCTTACATTGCTCATAATACACCACAACAGTTACGATCATCAGCTCAAGGTGTTCTCCAAGGTATTCATCACGGATTAGGACGTGGATGTGGAGCTGTTATAGGGGGAATTTTTGTTAATTATTTTGGATCAACGGCAACTTTCAGAGGTTACGGTTTGACGTGTATATTAGTACTAGGTGGATTTATATTCATAAATTTCTATCGCCAAGATCAAGGATTTGTTCGTGATATTCCCGCAACCGAAGACCCGCGACAAGTAGCCGAAGAAACATCTCATTTAGCACCACATGGCGTACCTAGCAATCCTATACCAAGAGCTCTTTCTAGTTCACGATTAAATGAACTCGCTCAACAAGACGGCTATGGTGCTACGTATCAAACCGGAACTGGCGGTACTTTAGATGTCCCCGGTGCACCTGCAAATCCATTTCTCCAAAGCAATCAACAACCATATTCGAATTATAAGGTACAAATACATATAATCACTTTGTGTTGTTACAAATATTTATTGCAGATGAATTTGAAACAAGTTCCGATGCGTTGCGGCGTAATTCCATCACCATTTACAAGTTTAGAAACACAACAACCACTTACTACAGCTAATACAAGTTACGACTGGTAAATTATAGAAAAAATGTATTTATGTGTATAAGAATAAGTCAACTTTGGCTTCTATATTTTTTAATTGAACGTGTAATTTTCAAAATTGCTTAGGAAGTAATACATTTTTCGAAACAAGTATTTATAGTAATCGCTAGAATTTGATTTTAAGTATTAACAACAATTATTCGTTAAAGATTTACAACAATTAACGAATAATTGGGTGTTTTATGTAGAAAATGTAAATGTGCTAGATAAATTCAGTCTCATGAATTTTTGCACCGAGTTGGTCATCAAATTATGATTATAACAAACAAAAGATTCATGATAGACTTGGTTATTTCGAAATGGTAACAAAGTATTGTTTCTGCTCGAAACTATTCATAATTATGGGATTTCTATACAGGATGTCCCAAAATTTGCAATCATGAAAACTGTGAATTATTTTTTTTCAAAAATGTATAGTTTTAAATGAAATTTGTAGCACGACACTGTTTGCTACTGTTATTATAAATTATTGAGCGATATTTCGGGCGTATAATATACGCTGACATGTTTTGTATTGCACTATTTGACATATTTTCTATTTTTTAACGAAAAACGATTTTGAACTTCGTCGTGTATTTTGCGAGTGATTTTGGTAGCAAAAGAAAATTTCTTAGACTTTAATAGATAATTACGACGTATTTTCAAATTTGATTTAGAATTTACTTATAATTTTTTATTCAAATAAAATTTATATGTAACAACTTATGTTACTTTTCGGCAAACTTTCCTTGCAGCTCTGCCGAGAGATCGTTAAAACTTTCAATAAGGGCAGGCCATGGCTGTACATCATGTTATGATGGTGCTTAAGACATAGCCAAACTAGTAACAGAATGCAACTAAAGAATTCAAATTTGATTACTAACATAGTTGATTTACTAATTAATTTACAGTTTGTATAAAAATGCAATTTACAACTGTACAAAAAATATACATGGTAGAATGTTACTTTCGCACAGGGATAAAAGTAAACAACGAGTGGAGATATCCTATGCCTGATTCCATGATTGATTTTCGCAAATATCCAGATTTTCCTTTCCAGTATAACAGTTGCACTATTCAGAGAAATAGGCAGTGTTGCACAAAAATTAGGAAGTGCTCATTCCACAAGATGGTCCCCACAAAATATTGCGGTGGTCCATAAAATTGTGGCTACAAATCCTTAGACTCCAATTCGAAGAATTTCACAGCAAATTAATCTGGCTTATGGGACGATGCAATTAGTTTTGGAAAAGGATTTAAACATGTTTCAATACAAATTAACCGCTTTTCACGAGTTGTCCTAAACCTTCCACAGAGTACAATTTTTAGATGGTTTACGAACCATATGAATAATGATGATTTGTTAGATATAAATTTCTCCTCAAATGAAGCTTTTTGGGTACTTCAACTCACAAAATATGAGAATGTGGTCAGTATAGAAACCACGTCTTTTGTCGATACAGTATTACATCCACAACAAATAGGCGCTTGGATAAGTGTTAATCGCCGTAGGTTGATACTACCTAGATTTTCCCAAGGTACTCTTATTTTCTCCAACCATTTATTAATCAACTGGATGGTAAAGAATTACAAAAGGATTCCTCTAACAGGATGGGGTGCAGTGCATACTGCAATGGGACAATTCAATTTTTAAGAAAACTTTTTGAAGATTGATTAATAAGTAAAAATACTGAAATACAATCCCTCCACGTTCATGCATTTTGACTGTTAAATTTTTTATGTGATCTTATCTGAAAAACTCATGAAAAACACATGTGAACAATTTGGACGAACTTACGAATGTAATAACTGAAAAGTGTGTAGAACTGAATAATTATCCTCGGATTCTTCAAAATGTTTTTAATGAGCTTAAAAGATACGTTTAAAAGTGTTTTGAAGTAAATGGCGTAGATTTTCGTCAAATTTTGTTTAAATATTTAATAAAATACTACGCTACGCTTTGATTCAACGTTGTTGGTTTTAGGTTAGTTTAAATTGATAAAAATGTCACTTGCGTAATCATCATATTCTTGGCTATATTTAAAGTACCAACCAAAACGTTGTAATGCTCATAGCTTACCCTAATTGGAAATTTTAACGATCTCTCGATATAAACGCCCACCATTTTCTTGAGAACCTTATAATTTCTCTTTTATAGAACTGTTTGGCTCTTTGCCGAGCCAATTAACACAAAATTCTCGACATCACCGGGATCCCTCCTAAAGCTTTTTTTAGAAGTTGAAAAAAATAGAAGTCATATGGGGATAAATCAAAACTACAGAGAGGATAGAAAAGTGTTTCTTAATACAATTTGGCAGTGTCAATAATCACTTTGGCGGTATAAGTACGAACGTTATTCTGAAGAAGAATGACCCTTCCGATGGGATGTTCACGTCTTTTGTGCGAAAAGCATACGGTTCTACGATCTGTCAAGAAGTCGGTAAACAAGATACCATCTGCATCCCAAAAGACCGTCGCTATACTTTTCCAGTTGAGAAAATAAGTTTCGTTTCTTTGAGAGATGGCGCTGAGTTGTGTCTTCATGTAAAACTTGATCGCTTGCTTTCTGGTACAAAATGATGAAACCAAGTTTCATTAAAGGTAAACAGATTGTTTAGAAATGCTTCTCCTTTTTGTTCATTGCGCCCTAGAAGCTCTGTTGCAGCATTTTTCTAATCTTCAATTCTTCATTAATAATTTTTACAACACTACTTGCGCATTCCAAGCATGTACATAAATACGCCTATTGAATATGCATATTGGTGACGGATGTTCGAAGTTGTCTAGCGTGTATTAAATTTGCGTCGTCTTCTTTGCCTCATGGAATTGTTTACACCAACGATATACTTGGGTTGGAAGTCTTACAAAAATTTAAGGAGGTTTAACATTTTCATTCCAAAAAAATTGGATTGTAATTCGTTACGTGACAAACTTTGAAACAGACTGTTCGGCCGTTGCTGTCTAAGCCAAACAATGTTAATTGAATGCAAAATAGTAGTACACAATTTTTCTAGACAGATATACTTTAATAAAAAAGTGGCATTTTAAATTTAATGAACTGTGTCGGTTGTAGCAGCAAAATTCCGTGTTAATGTTGAACTTACTTCGATCAATTTTATCGGAAATCAAGTTCTATTTTTTATAAAACAATAGAGGCGCAATGAAGTACTTAACATTTAAAAATTAAAGTTAAACGATTGTGTGAATTTTGTCGGATCAAACTAATAAAAGCACGCATTTAAATAAACTGCGTGTTGCTATAGTAAAAATTAAATCGCAGTAGGTACTAATTCCACTTGTCTATAAGACAGGATTTTATTTAGATCAAATTATGCCATTTGAAATTACAAAATTTACAAATAATTTTTGAAAAAAAATCATTAGAAGATTTTCCTCTATAGTTTATACAGGCTGTCCAAGATATAAGGCGCATTATCTTAAATATCCGCGACAACAAATGCTTACAAATTTTGTGTCTAAATTGCATAGTTTTCGAAATATTTGCAATTGGAGTTTCCTTTAATTTAGTCTACTATGTCCAACAACAATGACTGGTTGACTGTACATCTTTACGATTTCAGAGCATCATTAATGAATATTTACAGATGCTTATTATATACCGGCAAATGTAGTGTTACACTAATTGGTGTTTAAAATACAAAGTTTTATTTTCTACATTAAAATTTCCAGTGATCTGTTAATTGTGCAAGTTTATAGTTTCTTTGAAATAAAGGTAAGGTTTTTACTTAATAGATACCATTTTTACTCGTATCACTAAATATGGAAACATTTTTTAAATATCTTTCACTATTAAATGTTCTGCAATTCTTCTTTAAGCCGCTTTAGCTCGGTGTTAAATCGTTTTTGAGAAATACCTTCATATTGTTAACATCTGAAATCAATTGTTTGTGTATAATTTAAATTTTGTGGAAATATTTCAAAATCAAATAGTAAATAAATTTCAACAAATTCTTCTCATACAAACTAATCTGAATTAAACAGGCTTTAATTTTATACATACATACTTACTAAAACTTATGTCAATTTTAGGTATTTATAATTAATTTATAGTTAATAAACAATAGTTTTAAAGAAGAAAGCAAATTTAGGCTATTTAAAAGAATACGCTGTATTATTTTTTATTAAAACCACTAGTACGATCTTGCACTCGACAAAGTTTATGAATAGTAAATGTAATATGATATTTGTGAATAAATAAAGTGTTCTATTTTCGATTACGTTTCATAGTAAAGCATATATAGGCTCGTAAGCATCATTGCACGTCAAGACTTGCAAAAACTTTTTCCGAAGTAGAATAAAAATCTTTGTGAACCCTAAGGGCTCGTCTACACGTATGTTAAATAATGCTCTTATTTCCCGGACACCCTGTACACTACTATAGTTTTCGAAACACACCTGCATACATGAATTCATTTTTCCATTGTGTTAAGTCCGAGCTGTCAATGCTGTACAAACACAATGTTTATACTTACGGGCCGATAAGTTAAGATTGGCACGTGATATATCTGGAACCTGAATAAGGCGAGATAGGTATGTTGAAAATTGTCAAAGTATAGTCTGTAACAATAACTTCTTGGTAGATACGTTTTAAGATACCAACAGAGAAATTAATAATAGTTTTAGTTATATTATAGAAAATATGTTTTTATTTTGAAATCCAGAGATAGTGCAAGTACACAAGGATTTTATGCACTCGTTAGTTTTAGCACATGTTGAATCTAATCACTAATATTAATTACTGTGCGGGTAATATATTCCTACCTTTTAAAAGGTTTTTACTAATAAATAAAAAAATCCAAATTGTTACATTTAAAGATAACGTTCAAAGCTTCCGCATTTTGACGGTATTCGCCTTAACATATGAACATGTCACCGAATTCACTAGTTGAGAAATATTCCATTTTAAATATATAAATTTTCCCCAAAAATTAATTAAAAACAAAACCCCAAATTTATAAAACATATTCTACGCATGTAAAAGTATTGGACCTTAAATGCGCCGTCAGATACTTGTTACAGTGGCTCACATTTTATGTTTTGTTTACGTTAAGGTAATTACTCCTACATTTTTGTTGAGAAATTGTACAAACGAAAAACTATAATTAAATAATACCAATTTCCAAATTACTTCGATGCAGTATTTCAATTACTTCGTCTATTGTGCATTCAAACGTCACGCGTTATTCTTAACTTGTCGGTCTGTATAGATTCAATGCAAAAATTTAAGAGACGGTCTGTAGATATATTTAAGTGTTAATGTAAGACGACATAAAATAATTATTGATCTCAGTTTAAGCAATGAAATTCGTGGGCTGTATTAATTATCCCGATTATTAATTTATAAGGGTTAAATTAAACTAAATTTATTGTTGTTAGTGTAGAAATAAATAAATATAATAAATGCTTATTAAATATATCTTTAAGCGTACCTAAACTTTATAGCTTCAATTTAGAGTATATTTATTGTTCCTTAATAATTATTAGGTAAATGTTAAAAATTAAAATTCTTGTTAGATAAAAAATTCGCTACATAAAAATACGACCTAAAGCATTTATTTCGGCATTGCTGAAAACTGCACAATTTTAATGTGAATGGGAGACTGCACAATAGTTCAGTATGTCTGTAGTATGGAAAAGATACTGAATTTTAAAATTGTAAATGTAAAAACTATTTTTTAATATATTGTACACATTCATACTTCAGCTACATTTAACTGCTGTTTTATTTTATTTAATAATGGATGTATTTACTTAATTTACAAATATTAGGTTAAGTCAAACTTTATAAGGCGTATACATGCATGAATGGTGCAAAAACATAATAGTTGTATTATTTGAACAAATATCGAACACAACTTTTATATAAATTACTTAATTAACGGGTTTTTCATATCCCTCGCCATTTTCCGCATTCTTAATAATCATCGCTTGAATTCGTTGCGAAAGTGTTCTGTAAAAGCTCTGATTGAGATGTTCCAGATCTCGCGGTTTGGTTCTATACACAAATGCTTTTACTTATCTCCACAGGAAACAATCAAGCCGTAAGATGCTCAGGGAATTTGTAAGCTAACAGTAGGATACTTTACAGCCCACCTAGCGCTCGGGGAATGTTTCATTTAGAAATTGTAGTTTCTATTCTGTTGAAAGTGTTGATCCATCTGTTATCTTTCGGTTGATTTTGATTTAACAACACCCCTAATTTCTGAAAATTTCTTAATCTATTGTCGAAACAAGTTTCTGCGGGGCGAATGGCTAGCTGTTTCTCTAGAACACGTTTGGGGTGATAAAAACTGACACGTGCATATTTTTTTTGATAATAATTGACGCTGAACTAACGTTACAAGAGAAAAATTCAAAGCTTACCCGGTATTATGCATTTTATATTAAACAAATATATTCGACATTTGAAAAATAACACGACTTTTATGTTGCGCAGCAAATTTGAAATTTAGTCGTTAATATCTTATCCTTTGTATTTAATTGAAGTCGATTTTAATGTTAAGATAATAACTGTTATACAGCTCACGATTAGTAAATAATTATACCCTGTAGTATTTTAAGTATTAGTATTATAAAATATTACTCAACAACGAGGATTTTAATCAGCAATCTACCTCGAATTAGGCAATCAAAATGTTTTAAATAAAGGAACTTTGAATGCCTATAAAATTTATGTCGAATAATTCGAACTTACAAATTATCTGAATTGTTAATAATAGTTTTGAGTAGTTTATTATATTAAGTCTCATTAAACAATTAAGGGGGGTCATGTTTTTATCCTATTTAACTGAAACTTTAGTTAGGCGAAAAGAATCTACAGCTTTAAGACATTAGTTAAACATAATAATATTTCTTAATTAATATTACGAACCTGGTCATCGTTTGATAATATTTGGTTATATAAATGTGCGCGGCAACTGAAAGCTTAGGGGACCGATGATTATTAATATAACGCGTACTAAATATAACAGAGATGTTTTAAGAAAATTTGTTCCTCGTATGAATTATCATGTATATGCAATAACAAAACATAAAATAAATAGTAACTATTTTAGGAAGATGAGGGGCTACAAAAGCGCGATAAAATTATTTACAGCTATAAAAATAAATATTATTGTGATAAACCCATGTTGGGGTAATCATCCAATAAATAATTTAAGTATGTTATAACTTTTGAAACATTTTTGGTAATATAAAAGATCATATTAAACTAAAGCAGTAATTATAGAACATCCTTTATATTAGAGTGTAAATGTTATTATTAGTAAGGAAAATATCTATTCTCATTATCTCCGCAATTGTTATTAATGCCATCATTTGCCTTATTGTTAATTGTTAGGAACTCATTTTTTCTTGTGATAGACAAATGAATAAATATGGTATGTTTTATTATTAACAAACAAAATGCTAAAGCGGTTTTGCTATTTATTCTGTTAACGGTCAGTTTTCATTATATTAATTTTGTTTCAGCACTGGGATTTAATTTTGTATTTAAACCACTTTTTAAATATTAACACGTTTTATTTTAATATATGGAACAAAACTAAATCCCAGCAATTAAGTGAATTCCTTAGTCGATACATATCTTGTAGTTAAGCAGTTGTTTTGCAATTGCTTGTATAGCATTATAAATAAAGAGCACTATGTATTTATGTGTTAAAATAGAGATGCACTAAATTATGTTACCCATGTTAGTTTTATTATTCTCCATTACAGTATTCATAATTTTAGAGAAAATTTACAAATATAATGTCATGAAGGTAATACATAAAACTAAATTAAACTTTTAAATATTTTTGGGATGCCAACTATTAATTTAAGTACAAAGCTAATGAGAATGTAGGAAAACATAAAGCGGAGAAAACTGTTAAATAAACTGTAAATATCGCAACTGTTTTATATAAAAATAGTAGACACTGGAGGGCTGCGGTTATCTGAAGAGCTTTAACAAAGCGAAACCGCTCATAAGCTACCCCCTGGTGTTCAAAACATATTTGCTTACCACTAATTTAAAATTTACTCGTTGATGAAAATCATATTGACAGTTTCGTTTTATTAATTTTCATTATAACGAATTTTTTGTAAAACATCCATTTTTATTTTAATTAAACAAAACTTGCTTAAGTTTTGAATATTGATAGAAAATGGCATTAGTATAGCTGTAGCTTGTCACAGGCTAAACTGACAACAACGCACGTGGTATATAATCACGAGTGTTTAACAACAGGTGCCAAAGCTACAGTGGAGCGAGGCATGGTTCATCGATACTTACGAGGCTAAACACTGTATAATCAAGACAAAATCGGCAAAAGGTTGTAACTGAAGGATCTTGTACTATGCCCTAGAGGATGTTAAAAAGGGAAAATCCCCTGAATAATTGGTTTGCCTCGACCGGCTACAGTGGAAAATAGCAGTAGGTCTTACGATTGTTAGAAATACGTGAACTGAGAATTCAGGGATTTTGCGTAAGGCAGTAACATTTGATAATTTGTCGCGAATAATGGTAAAATAGTCTCGTATAAGGGCGCCACTTTATCTTTGAACTTCATTTATCAGCAAAAGGAATACCGGAAAGATAAAGAGACCGATCTTCAAGCTTTTATTTAATATGACCCTGTACTAATTCACAAGGAAGTTACCTTTATGATTATGAAGCCGCCGTTGGATTGCACGTCAGATCAGGTAGACTTACGATGGGTACTTACTAGATGTAAAGCTAGAAAAATAACAACTAATTCCTGTAAGAAAGTATAAGTTATCACTATGTGGCTACGCATAATAAAATAAGATTGGGTTAACAAAATTAATTATAATAAACATCAATATAGATTATACAGCACCTATGTACAGATTCTCCCACAACTAATTATTAGATTTTATAATTACTATAGCTAGCTCAAGCGGCCCTTGTATCCCTAAGATTAAGTTACGGTAATCACACAAGTAAACAACTGCTCATAAGGACCCTAAATATTATATAAATATGAAACGTTCATAACGATAGTCTTTTTAAATTGCAAATTTAGTGCTCGTTCGTAAGTTCTAGGTGATTCGTTAGCCTTGTTCCGTGCGGAACAATTTAGGTTGGGACTGACGTTGATAAAATGGTAAATTAACGAAAGGAGCCTTATCACTTACTTGAAGGTCGGAAACCTACAATTTTTCTCGATAAACGTGGCTAGTGCAGCAGGTGGTTTCAGATAATGGTTTTATCGTATCGTTGGTACAACCCATACAAAATTAACCCTGTTGGTCTTAATTGACAGGAAGTTGGAATCGACCCTTTTTGAAATTCGCCCTTGGCGTAAACAGGTCAAGTGGACACTGCTTAACCTTCTTTAGCTCGATATCTGGGTACTCTTCCACTTGTTATTCGTTATCTTACCGATACACACCAACACACGCAATTTCAAGCTTATCTCTTGAACGGTACCCTAGAACTGACTTAGTCCGTATTGACAATGTAAGGGGCGAATGAGAGACTGGCCTTCAAGCGGGGATTGCTGAATCTCTGTTTATTTAACGAAATGTTTCTAATTCTTTGTTGAATAGGAATATATTATCGATACATTTATAAAGTAAATTATGATGTACAAATGATATTGGTACTTTGCAAATTGGATTTGATTATTATAGCGCGATACTATATACCGGGTGTTTACAAATAAGCGACCAAGTCGTAGGATTTTCAGACGCGCTCACAAGGTGGGCGTTACTGTTTTCAAGTCGAAACTGCAATCAGACAATGTTTGCGAAACACCCTGTATATCATGATGTTAGTGACCCATCTTAAAAGTGGAGATAGACTCTCTAATGGTACTGAATATACGGAATCAAGACTGAAAGAAATATACTAATGCTAAATGTGCTCACTTACTTATGATCGCTCCTGTATGTTGTGGTGTGCTAATTTTATTATAGAATCAGGAGTGAAGCCCCTTTTCTTGTGAATAACTGATCTAGATCTTTATCTAACAGTAATTAAACAAAAGATGAACTGAGATTATTGATACACCCTGTACATTGAAAGTGAAGTAAATTGTCTATAAGAATTTCAAGTTTAATTAACTCGGCACAAGATTCAAAATATGCTGTACTTGACATAAATTATTTAAAAATATTGAAGGCAATTTAGGTTATTATTAACGTTTTAAATTTTACCTGAAACAAATGGTTTCTTATTTCTTTGCAGAATTACAAAATTCTAGATCAAAATTAAATTCGCTAGACGACCACTGAATAGTTATATTAGGCAAAAAAGATGTTTGAGATATATAAAAGAAATCTGGTGTGAGACAACACACGACTTTCTCTTACACACTTTAAATTTAATTTGAATTTATTGACGTTAGTTACTTTCTTGTATACCTAAATTGCAAACTAAAATTAATTTAAAAGCATAAATAATTCATCCATTTATAATTTCCTTTATACATGTACTAAGAGCTTTATAATTAAAATTTTGAGTTCATTTAAAGCTAAAATAATTTATAGATTTAAATAAGAAGTAACTAAGTATGTAAATAATGCACACAAATTATTAAAATATTAATTTATTTTTATTTTGAGGACGATAATTGGAACGGTCACCCATCCAAGTTACTCGCCAGATAAAAC